>JAKIRU010000009.1:0-291017 GCA_022577715.1 Wickerhamiella alocasiicola
ATTAGAGTATACAGACTACTTAGCAGGCCTTACGGCCGAGTCGCGGTTTAATCACGGCTTAAAACATACGGAAAAAATCCTCGAAATACTTAGTCTGCTACTCACCTCTATATACTTCTACTGCTACTACTACTACCTCGACTACTACTGCAGGTGCTGCTCAAAGTCAAGCAGCATTTAATAAGGCTCAACAAAAAGGCATGTAGCTGAAGCGCTAGTGGTGTGCGTAAATGAGCTACATATCTCAATTACGCATTTAGAGGCTTCAACACACCAGTGTAGAGACAATATCTCGTGAGTCTCTGCACAACGTGCACAGTGGTGGTGGATGCTGTATATGTGGTGAAAGTTTTGGTGGCCGTGGGCTTCCTTTCTTCCTTTTCGACTTGGGTGCAGTCCTGAGTATAATTAGACTATGAATTCAATAGCTTTGAATTATCCCTTCTTGAAGATCAGATGATGTTTCAAAGGGTGGGATTCGTGTAAGTTCGATTAGTTCCTCGAGCTCGGCAATGAGCTAGTTTTTATAGTCTAGACGTTTTGAGATATCATTGAGAACCTAATCACCAGGCCACTAGCCGTGAAGACCTCTACCGCAGGCTGAAGCCTTTGGAGTGAAACTAAAAAGCGAACGAGATTTTCTTTGGGCAAATTAACAGCTCGTTTATCTGCCAGTCGTAGATACCCATTATGTTACTACAGCCAGCTTACCCTTGATCAACAAATGTCTCCTTGTGCCTCGCAAATTCACTGATTCAGAAGTCTTATGGGCATTTTACTGAACACTTCCTTCTTTGAGCTTTCAGAGATTGCCGGAGACACTTGATTCTACACACGGGTCACATACCATGGTCTCAAGCGAATTGGGAGAGTTCTTCAGCAGTCTTACGACGAGATTGGTCGGTAGCCGACTTTCAACTCAGGAGCGATGCCCAGAGAGTACGCCCTGGGATGTTTAGAGACTCCGAGAGCTTAAGGCACAGTGCTGCCAACTCAGTACGACACAAAACACGGATACATGCGGGCGAGCAGCGGTTTCGCGTGAGCACATCAAGTACTGTTTTGATGCTAAGGGACTAGATGCTCTGATTGAGCCCGGATGTTGGGCGTCTATGACAGAAGAGATAGATAGGCGCCCCCTAGGCGCAATACTCCGTACCAGACTGGGTCATTACCAGATAATTAGAGTATACAGACTACTTGGCAGGCCTTGCGACCGAGTCGCGGCTTTTTCACGGCTTGAAACTTACTACAGAAAAATTTACCAAAAACTAATAGAAAAAAAGTAAGGGTAGTTTTATTTTTTATTGAAGCAATTGCTCTATACTTACACTTTTGAAAATACCGACTCTAAGGGGCTACTCCACTAAAATTTCGGAATTATCGGATCGGCAATAGTTTAGTGGCTAGAATTTCCGCCTGTCAATATAGCACGCGGGGGACCGGGGTTCAATTCCCCGTTGCCGAGTTTTTTTTAAGCATTTTTATCCATTTGCGACTGTGTTTTTTTGCACCATTCCCTCAAAAGTCTGGTTTAAAGCCCGGATACTGGATTTCGATTTGTGGCGCGTATCAGTTCCCACTGCGGGGCAGCGCAGATCAACGCCTTAGTGCTTTCTGATAGCTCATCAAGGGGTTGCATATAAGTTCTTTTTTCTTAACTTCAAACATTCACACGCATACATATTCGTTAACATATTTCTGAAGGCTTCAGCTGCGGCCAAGGCCGCTTAGCGCGCTATCTCGTTGATAGGTCTAGACCAAGAAATTTGTTGATCCTTCGCTTGCGCAAGGCGAGGTGAATTACAGCGCCGCAAAACTTTCCCATCCAGTTAGTTAGAAGTTCGAGTATCTGAAGTGCTGTCGCGTGTATGATGTAGTTTGAGACATCGTTTTGTGGTTTCTTCGACCAATGCTGAGAGAACTGTCAGACGAGTGTGAACCATTACGATGGGAAGATTATACACGAAGTACTGGTATAGATAGAAGTACTGGTATAGATAGAAATTTCTCGCTGGAAACAAAATTTTTCCCATCGCTAGCCTCCTGTGACGAAACTGGTGTACTCCTGCATTTGTGTCTCAGGCTTGCATAGGAGATGCATCCGTCACCCTGTTCCCACGGCCGATGTCGCGATTCACGAGATGTGAAGGGCCATGAAGAATAGCAATATAGGCTCACAAACGGAAACAGTAGTGACGTGCGATCAATTCGCCTAGCAGCTTATCCGACTAAACGACACCGAGAACCTGTAAGGCGGCTTCCCGTGTATATCGTAACCAGCTGTGCAGTAACGAGGTCAGCGTCAAGCAGCGATTTCTGCAGAGCCAAATGTAAAAGTGAGACAGATACTTAAGATCACCCTTTTCAGAGGGCTCTGTCGTCCATATGGACGAATCCGTTATCAAATTTGCCGAGCAAGAAAGTGTGTTAGAGATCTTTTGCCAAGGGAGTTTCCTCCGCCTCACATTGTATGATCACGCCTTCTTTTCTCGCCCATGTTTTCGCGATCGCTTAGATCCATATTCAAACTCCGCGGGGTATCTGAAGTTTATTACACATTTGATCGAGTGGAAGCTCCGAGATCAGACTAGTTAGTGCTTGAACAAATGTTTCGCATTACGGCATGGCTGTAGGGCGATTCACTTACCAAAGGTAGCGGTGAGATGTGGGGTTGTATGTAACGTCGTAGATAGGTATATGAGCTTATAATAGCTACAGGCTGATGTCAATCGCATATGGTAGCTTTATGAAGGCATTTGTGCTAGGGGAGCGGCTTCTGACTACCTGCATATGAAGTGTAGATCATATGTTGTCTTAGCAACGCACTCGAAAGGCGGTCGCTCTATATATTCACGGGTGCTCGCCCCCGCAATTCCGTCATCATTCATCGACAGGATGGTTTCTCACAGCGAGATTGTGTCTATGACCAGTGACATTGATCAATTTGTAACAGAGCTCGATTCCGAGCTCCTTCGGCTTTACAAGTTGAACTCTAAGCCAAAGCTCATCAAAAGCTATCAGCTAGCCGACATGCCACCTTTTGGTTCGCAAAGTGGAGAAGTGTTTGAGCTCTCGGGTCTATCTGACATCACAGCATCTAGTGACAGAAGTTCAAGAAGTCGTCCCAGCACCTGCTCGACAATTTACAGTGACTTCGGCGAGACTCTTTTGAGTGAAGAAGGGACTAGAAAAGGCGAATGCAAAGATGTATCACCTCAAAAACTTTGCACGTTGCTTTCCTCAGAGATATCCCAATTTTGCGCGAACCTCAACAACGTTCGTTATCTTAAACTCGAAGTTCAGAGCTCACTTCATGGTAGAGTAGCACCCGAAATGTGCCCTGGCCACTCAGCTCCATCAGTTGTCTTATGTTGCAGACTAGGCAATTGGCGGTGGTACACAGCTAAAAGCATGAACCAGCTGAGATCATTTGACAAGTTCGTTAGGGGCTGGTTTGAGCTCGATGGAAAGGTTTTGGCCCGACTTCCTGACCTTAATCCCTCTAGCTCTCCAAAGGTCTGCCAAGCCACTACAAAGGCATTAGAATCTTACATCCAGTCTTTGTCGGATAATATGAGTTCTCTTCATGACCATGTGGTTGGTGAGATTGGTGCATTTCTTAGTGCAGACACTATCGCTCCAAGTCCGATTTTTGAAACAAGCACATATGCTTTCATGAAAGCCACAGTTGGATATAAGGTACGATTCTGCGTTTTCACAAACGGTGCTGTGGAAATTTATGACTGCCCTGGTGGAAAGCAGCTGAAGAGGATCAGCCTCTATCTGAGCTCAGTCCAGATGGCGGATATGACATACGGCATTACCATCAGTGAATTGGACAGTAAATCTGTCAATGTTAAGCAACAGACTCTGCTAGTTTTTGCTGGGAGTGAGTTGTGTAATAAATGGCTGGAGATGCTTCAAGCAGCTACGCACACGAAAGCCACATTCTCGCACACTGTCGCTACACTTCCCTACTCCCTGGTTTCATGGAGCTGAACGTTTTTACCCCACCTATTTATTCCATCTGTGACAGGACCACCCGGCCTTGTGACGAACCATATTTAATGCATTTAAGGATAATTTAATAAGTTACAATTTACGTTAGATTATTGAAAGTGCGATACTTCTCGCCTAATTGTCATCACCGCCGTTCAAGATACGAAGTAAGTTGAGGAAGAGGTTGATGATATCGAGGTAGAGTGTGATAGCAGCGGCCACCTCACTCTCAGGATCGAATCTAGCCATGATGTTCTGGGTATCAACCAACACAAATCCACTAAAAATCAGCACTGCAATCACCGAATAAGCGAGCTCCAGCCCGGACGAGGGAATGAACATAGCTACAAATCCGAAGCCAATAAGTGCAAATAAGCCAGCGCATAGGTATGGAGCAAGACCAGTGAGGTCATAACGAGTCTGGAACGCAAATATACTGAGACCTCCAAATACAAGTGCTGTTACCAAGAATGCCTGTAACACAACATGGGTTTCGTACATGGAGCTAACCATTCCAATCATGTAGCCCTCAAATAGTGTAAATAAGCCAAGGAATGCTAGATTGATGGGGTAAACCTTCTGTTTCCACATGGAAAGCAACATCGCTCCGATAGATCCAAACATCGAGACGTACAAAGCCCAAGTGTGTTCCAGGGTCCAGCTGCGAACAGATTGGTTAAACATCACGAGAGAGCTGATTCCCATGGTGAGAAGAATCTGGACTGCGAGGATAGCGTACACTCTCCGGACAAAGGCGTGGCGAATGTCAATGGCGCATTCGGCAACGACATCGGACCACTTGAAGTCATCAGGGATGTGATCTCCTTGAGTCCGTTCTTCGGTTTCGTTTAAAAGGCCTTCGTTGTATGCGGGTGGCGCAGACATGTTGTATAGGTAGTCCCGGGCGTTCTTTATGATTAATTATATTGCGAGCAATTATGTAATCTGAGGGTGAAGATAGATAGGCTCTGGCAACTGGTACCTGAGACGTTTAGAAGGACATTTAGTATCCCACGGAGTTACGACAATTAGTTATTCCGGAATACAAGTGTGTGGTTTTAGGCATTAGTAACTTTTAATAAAGACACCTATCTAGACTTTCTGAGTCTAATGCAGAATGGTTCTTAAACTAGAACATATAGGAACTAAGAGAACATGGTGAAAATAAATAAAATGTAGATGCAAGGGTCTTGTAGATATGCAGTAGAGATTCTAATCATCGCCAGTTAAGTCAATAATTTCGACCTCAGGGCTCGGCGAACCCACGCCGTTAGTGGCAGGAAAAGTACGCGGAGGTGTACCAACACTATTAGTGACAAGGCGCTCAGGTGGTCTAGCAGTTCTCTTGTTCAGTTGTTGATCAAAATTTGACAAGTCTACCTCGGCGTCTTTAAACAAGCCACTTGGACGTTTGACGTTCTGTGTGGTGCCTTTGGGGGAGGGAGAGGACTCTAGAACCTTAAGATACTCAGGAATAATAATGTCGTCTTCTGATTCAGTAGATTCGTCAGATGTTTCTTTTCGCGAACACGCGCGTCCTTCGTTTTCTGACTGGGTTTGGCTTTGATTGAAACTCGATGTTGGGTCCAAGTGCGGTGGTAGAATAATATCGTCGGAATCATCAGAATCAGAGCTATTAGCAGATACAACAGGACCAGTCACAGGATCTTTGTCCACCCTATTATGCTTTGTGAACAAGGACGACTTTCTTAGGTCAGAGATGCTCTCATTTAGCGACTTCATAAGAGCAAGTGAGCCCGTTTCTGTCCCTTCTGATAAACTTGGTTTCGACTTTTCGGTGTCGGGCGCCTTCTTCTTTGTTACCGTGGCATCTACTGATGGCGGTGCCGCTACGGGTAATTCTGGAGATGCTGAATTCATGGCGTTCGAAGTTGGCAGAGGTATTGGGTCAGGGGCAGGTGCAGGGTTAGAAGTAGAAGAATGAGAATGAGCATGAGTAGGATGGGCAGGAGGTGAAGGGGGAGCAGGAGTATGAGCCTGAGCAACAGCCTGAGCAGAGGCGTGAGTAGAAGCACGAGAGGTCGGGGGAGGAGGAGGAGGTGGTGGTGGATATACACCAGAGTGGGTGGCAGCAGAGCTAGTTCGTGTATCACTCGGGGTTGGCAATGATGATGCCTTAGCTGGATGAGTATGACCATTAGAAGGGGCTAGGGCATTTGATGACCCGGTAGCGAAATGAGTGACAGGCCCTTCAGTACCCGAGCTTGCAGCAGTGGAGCCACTTATCCGTGTATAAGCATTGAGGTGGTGTTGATTTACTGCATTTCGGGATCGGCCATCCACTTGAGCATCCCTAGTAGCTTTTAAGGCACCCTGAATGTGCTCTAGTCTTGACCGTACTGTATCGCGCACCCGACCATACTCTTCGTCTAACTTTAATATCTTAGTGTTCAGAATGCGCTTCTCTTCGGCACTGGCAAATGTCAGTCTGTGTTTAAAAAATCGGCTTTCGTGTTCAATCTGATGGGTAAATGCATTCCATTGACGTTGTACCTGATCATACTCATTTCTCAAACGTTGCTGCTGATATGCTCGTTGTGCTAACTCCTGATGATGATCCCGTTGAGGGGCGTTTCGTGTATACGCCATTACTGGTTGGGGTATTGTTCGATGGTCAGGAGTAGAAGAATAGTATAACTGCTCGAGTGAGGATGGGGCACTCGGCAAAGCAAGCTCATGAGTTCCACTGCCCACAGTCTGGTTAGAGCGAGCAGTTGCAGTTTGTTCCACATGCGTGGCAGTATGGTTTTGTGAGTCAAACGATGGAGCCGCATGGGAACTTGGCATTTGCCGCGAAGGGGCTGTGGGTCCAGTTGCCGCAAGCTGAGGGGGTTGCGTCGGAAGGTCCTCGTCTGAATCGTCCAAAAGGTCGATAATCACAGGGGAAGAAGGCTTCAATTTTTTCTTTGGAGGTTCAACCTCTTCATCACTGCTAGAATCGTCGTCGTCACTACTTTCTTCCTCAACTTTCCAGTTTCCATCCGGAGATACTACGACTTTTTTTGAGGCAGAGTTTGTTTGCTCGAGAATTTCCCGCATGTAATCATCAACAGCCAGTTCGTCGAAGCTGATATCCTTATTACAATGTGGACATTTCCATGTTGGCGACTGTTTGGTGAATGTGAGAAAAGATGTCGCGTCCATACAGTCAATGTGGTCACAACGTCGCGATCGCACCGGTAAGGTCATCCTGGTAAATGTAATTGGGTCAGTGAGCGAGTGAACAGCCTCTGTAGCAACAATGTCGTCATCTACATCTCCATTCAGCATTTTGAGAACATCACTTTTCTTTATATGCTCCCGGCCCTTGAGAATTTCGACTAGGTTCTCTACACTCTCCACTTTGATGAGATAGACACCGAATGCAAAGGACTTGTTCCCTGTATAATCATCTTTGCTCCCATCAATATTCACCGAGTATCGAAACAAAAGTGTATGCAGCTGAGATATTACCTCTTGCGATTGCAGAAGTTTGTCAGTGAAATCAGCTGGCCTTGTTGAACCGGGATGACCCTTTATGCCTCTGAGATTACCAGAAATGACAGAATTATTAATTTGAAGCTCACACTGGAAAGGAAAATAAATATACTTCTCGGTATTAGAAGTGTCATACTGTTGGCAAAGTACGGCTATTCGAACATTTTGGTCCACAAGATCTTTGACATCATTTGCATGCAGTTGAAACGTTAATTGTCGACTTCCAGGCCCCGTTCGATGTGGCTTCGAGATCACCACCACTGTACTCACTCGTTTATGAATTGTATAAAAAGGCTTGAGCATGAAACCGATCTCCGAGACTTTGCTGCCCATTTGAGAAGATTGCATGTTATTCTTAGGTGGCAGATTAGAAGTTCCGGACCGGCCAGTTGATCGTGCGAATTCCCCAGCGATGTTGTTCACTTGTTGAGTATAGCTCATCGGTGCGACTGTAGAAGAGGCAGATCTTTGATTGACTACACGGGAGGGTATTATTTCCATATCAGCTTCTTTGCATGAAGTGAGAAAACCTCTGAGAAATGACTCTGTTGCACCTCTTGTGTACAACAACAAGCGCTCCTGAAGTTGGTCTTTTTTACCTGTGGATGCAAGGCTATAAGCTTTTAGAAGTATTTTCAGCTTAGCAACAGTAAACCTGTCTATAAAAAGCTGTATTTGGCGCCTCAGCTCCCTGATCTCGCCATCCATGTGCTTATGCTTTTTTATGTAAGGTGCGAGATCGCCAGGCACTCACGGCTGAAATTCAACACAGAATGTGCCGACTGTTGTAGATGTCGTATTGTGCTTTTGTAAGTATACTGACTATATAAAGGATATAAAGCTTACTCTTATGTGTTAGCAATTCCCATCACACTCTTGAAGAGCCAGAGCCTCATTTTGAACTTTTTAGATCCGATCATCGCACTTCAAAATGTAAAAGGCATAATAATTCGATGAGGTGCTCTTGATTATAGTCATATAATAACAATACTTATAATTCATTAGTTTTCTACCGTAACACAGTACTAGTTCGGCCGTATGTGAACGGTCTTGCCTCCCTCGACTAGTCTCTGCCTATCGAGAACGTCTTGGGCATCCCGCACCCATTTCCAGCTTGTGATCGAGGAATCTTTGGAGTCAACCTCAAATACTCGAATTCTTCTTTGAGTGTCATTACCATCCTCATCGGGATATCCGCCGTATGCCCCTTCACCTGCGGATCCACCGTAACAGAGCCATGTATTACCTTGTTCAACGCAGTAGTCATTACAGTGATCATGGCCAGCAGTAGCTACTGAGACTTCTAATTCGTTGAATAAATCAAGCATACCAGCGTCCTCCGCTTGAGCCATCACGGCCTCTCGGTATTTGCCTACAATTCCTCCTTGGACATCACGATAGGATTGTAAAGGTATATGATAAAATGCCATACTGAGCGGAATGTGAGAGTACTTTGCGAGCTCGGGCTTGCTTTGGCGATGTAGATCCTTCATGAGATCAATCTGATCTTGCCTAATATAATCATATCCTTTATTAGGGTTTGGCATACGGTCATGAGAGTCCATGAAATACATAACCAATGCCCAATGATTGTTCACGGTCGCATGGAGCATATAGTTACCAACGCCTGTGGCATTTCCTGGTGTGGCCAGGCACCCGGGAAGCGACATGGCGATGTTCATCAGTTCTTCATTAGTGAGAGAGCCTTGGTGATCATGGTTACCAAAGATCAGCGTCCAGGGTATATCGCGAGAAATAGCAGGTGCCACAGCCTTTAACAATGCGGTTTCACTGTCAGGAGCGACCTGGTGCTGATCCCCCGTGAACACAATGAAATCAGGATGCTCTCGCTCGATTGTTGCACGTACAAAGTCCAGTGTGCGTTTATCGGCAACACAGGTTTCGCCCGGTTCAAGACCCACGGGGTGATCACAGTTGCCATTATCAGTGCTCATATGGAGATCTGCAATTTGCATGATTTTGAATTTGCCGGTTTCGGAGTTGAATTTCAGCTCCGGGCGGGTAATCTCTTGCTCGATTCCTCTGCGAATGGCGATGCGAGGAATTGGTTGGCTGATCTGTATACCACCATCCAAAAGCTTCCAGCCTGGTATAGGATACTGTGCGTGATCACCAAAAAGAACCTTCAGTTGTGATACGGTATGACCAGGCCTATATCTTCCCTTCTTGACCCAGATGCCTAGTTTCGGGTCTTGGCATGTCCAGCCGAGAGCTCCTGCAAGCTCTGTGTTTCGAGTCGTATCTAAAGAATCAATTGATTGCTCAGGATGCTTGTCCCTAATTTCGTCAATGATACGTTGGGGTATGACTTTCGCATTTTCGTAAGGTAAAGCAAGGTCCAGGAGCACACTTTCCTGGCCCTTCAGCTCACTCTCCTCAACACGCTTTGTGTATAGATACGCCTTTTTAAACCAATTTTGATTCAAGTATAAGTTCTTAGGGTGCTTGTACCAGCCATCAGTACCAGATCCACACGAAGATGCACGGTAGCAGGTTTCCACTTTAATATCCAGCACGACGGGCGAGGGAATGTGATGAGGAAGACGCGTCTGAACTTTGACAGGCAAAAAGTTCAGATACACATCTGCCATAATCATTAATCCAACAAGCGCTCCAACACCTATAGTGAGTCTAGCGACCTGTCTCAACCATCGTTTAGATAGCATGACAAACCGTGGTGGTCCGGCCCGCCAGATGATTGTTCATCCCTTGCATTGTAGAGGTTCGTTTCATATGAGAGTTAACGTGAGAAACCTGGCACAAAACGATCAAGCTTTTCGCCATTGTCTGTGCTAAATGCGCGGTGGACAGGCGTTCACTGCGTGGCATAAGAGCTACATGCAAGGTCGATCACCTCTCATAATGGGGACATGTGAAAAATGGCTCTGGCGGCGGTTAATTGCAGAGTAGAAAAAACATTAAGCTTTAACAAACCTGTCAAAAAATCCAGAGCGATAAAACACAACCGCGTGGACTTGTTCCCCGCGGTTACATGTTGGAATGCATCTGACATGCTCTGTGCATGCAGCTATGACGTAGGTGATGATTACATGCATGTTAGTCTAAAGAGGAATTATAGCACATTATATTAACAAGATTGATCCATTCAGCTTGATTGTTTCAGATTTCTTAAAATCTGTCAGGATCTGTAACGTCTTGGCAAAGATAGTTTTTCCGGTATCGGTGAGCCCCAAAAGTTTCGAGGTGGGTCAAGGGCAAATATCGGTGAAAATCACTCTGATAAAGTAACATTTCTAATCTAGTACGGAGCTAATGTACATATTCATCATATGCTACTTTTGACTTCCCGCCACGGCATGGCCAGTGTGCAGTGATCTTCGACTCGGCGGCGTGGGCTTTAATTTGGCCGGGCCGCCCGGCTGAATCGCGGCTAATAGCGGATAAACCAGCTCTGCTTCAGTTAGCATACCTCATAAAAGCTCATTTTGACATCTGCGCAGGAGTTCATTATGCTTGATCATCAATTCCCAATTTGAATTGCTTGAACAAGCGTGCGTCCTCTTACTTTGGCTACATACGATGTGGGTCACGGTTAATGGTTCGCCTCGAAGAACTATTTATGAATGCTATGCACTTGCTATGTTGAATTTGTGCGCAAGTTCTCGGCAAAATTCGGGCTAAAGAGATCCAATGAGGCCGTCGCACTTGACGTCATGCAAAACCGTTAAGATGTAGGGCCCATGTACCATGCACCCCATTACATCATCTCAGGCCTCAAAATAAAATCTTAGCAGTAGAGAATTCTAGATTAAAGAAGGTCGAAGTTGTTGTAGTGAAAGAGAATTGGGGCTTATCATGCCCAGGAGTACAATACAGCACGATACTCTTCAGAGAGGGATATTTAAGCGCTATGTAGTAAGAATCAAACCCCACTAACTTTGAAATGTAAAGAGAATGCTGAGCGTCTTGATACTGCTGGAACTCAGGCTTCAGGCTGCAAGTTGAAGCTGGAACTTGTCATACAGCATGTGAATAATTTTGATACATCATTGCCGTTAAGGCACACACACAAAGGTGAGTTAATCTGAGTTCAATGCGTTGCAAAGTAATTCAAAAGCTTTTGTATCATGCTGAACTCAACGTATAGATATCACTTCTCAGCTTGGCATGTTTTGTCAACGCCTTCAGATTGCCTGAACCTCAAATATGTAATGTCGAGAGAGAGGTTACAGATGGTGCCACCGAGTGAAGAAAAGCCTCAACGAATTCACAAATTGAATTAACTTTCAACTGCATAGCACTTTGCTGAATGCGAAGAACCAAAGGTCTTCCATGGAGATCCTCGGCTATATTGAGCCCGCAATCTTTCCGCTTGGTAAGGCGTCCATAGCACGTCGATCACTCTGCTGAAGGACCTTTTCTCGGCCTTCAAAATATTAAGTGTTTCTATTCTAGACGTAGATATTGAATGTAGGCTGAAGTCTTTCTATTCCTTATCATCATCGTACTTCGCATGATTATGTACACGGATGCATGCGCATGTGCATTACATTTTAACGGTAAATTCAACTACAGCTTGCAGGCCCAGCGAAAAACCTGCCAGCTAGTGCAAGACTGTGCTGTATGACAAAATTTAGTTGTTACAAAAATTATGTATTGTATACATCACTTTGCAGAGATTAATTTTTGCGACTTTTTCGAAAATTTCATTGTAGACTTAGACACAAGACCTACCAAAACTACCCTCCAGAAGCTGCAAGACACACAGAAATTTGGCATAGTATGTATGACAGGTCATTCAAGTCGTTTTCAATAGGTTTTCGCTTCGTTTGTGCGTTAGAATTGGCGACCGTAGTTTTGCCCACGAGTTCGGCTTGGCATTTGATCCAGAAATTATGCATATTTAAGCGAGATGTACTCGGACCCCTACATAACGAGCTAAAATAGGCAAGTATGAAAAAGCTCCGAATAAAATAAAAAAAGTAATTTTATATATTATAATGATACTACTTCCAATACGTTGCCAAAAATAGCTACTCGGGATGATTATATAATATCAACAACCGGTGCCATGGCATGCTCGCTTAACATTACTACATACTTAACACGACCCCTCCCCACCTATCTAAGTCAAGCAGAGCTCCGACCCAGGATGGACATAGACTATTCCGATAACAACTTCACTGAGACTTACGATAAAATGATGAGAAGCGATAGTTATTCCAATGAAGAGTATGAGGCAGAGCAAGAAATGGAGAACATGTCCATGTTCGTCGAGCCGCTGTTACACTATCCCGACCAATATATTCTAGTTTGCACTGCCAATCGTTCCTTGATGTTGTTCTCAGAGAGGACAAAGCAATTTCTTAGTGACAGAGTTTGCTCTAAGGGAGATCTCTGGAAAGCACTGGGTACCTTGACGCCTCAAGCAGATATATTGACGCAGCATATTTTGCAATCACTTGTCCAGACCGGTAATACCACTTCCGCGTCACCTTTTTCTATTATTTTCCTCAATGCTCGCTACACAGTGGAGCTGCAGTATATTACTGGCATGGATATGTCGCGAAACCTTATTATTTCGCTTATCCCTGAAATGCGGTTTAATTCCGTGCCTGACCCGTCCAGCACTGCTAGTAGAACTGCTTCTTCTAGTGCTTTTGGCAGCTACGTTGCGCAAATGCAAGATTCGGCTCTCAACTACAACCTTAAGCTCAAAGACTATGTCAACAACTGTCAAAACGACGATATTTATTACCACACAACCACTAGGGATTCTAAGAATGACACTACTCTATCATGGGAGTCGGGCCGCCGCGGATCTCAGATTAGAGAGTTCATTCCGAACATGTTACGACCAGAAGTGAACAGCTTCATTGATTTGGTGAAGAACGAGCCACCGGTATCTGTCAAGGTATCCATGGATAGCTATTATCACGATCCAGTTGATCCAGACATTATCCCTCCCTCATTTTGTGTTAACAACACAAGCAACACCGGTGATGCAGGTGCCCAAATCGCTCGTAAGAGCAATCACAATCAGGTTAATAGTGGAGACAAGCGCTGCCATGCTTGTGGTACCGAAAAGAGTCCAGAATGGAGAAGAGGACCTGTAGGGCCTAAGACTTTATGCAACGCGTGTGGTTTGAGGTATGCTAAACAGCTTCGAGCCGGGAATGCATAGAAAAGCATCTCACATGCTTTCGTTACTCATTTCATGTACTTTGTTGTACTTTTATCCGCATATGTAAGGGTTATTACCCATACCTTGAACCCAACGCCCGCCTAACTTCGTTGATGTGCCTAGTCAATCACTCGTGACCACCTTCATATATACATTAGTGGTAAAATTTTGTAAAGGTTAGAAACTAAATAAACAATTCTGTCACAATCGAAGCTGAAAGCATTCCTCGTTGTGAAGAGTCAATTATGGCGAGCCGGCTGAGCAACTGAGATACTTCTTGGCGATCAGCGCGAGTACTTAGGTATTCACGTTGATTGAAGTACCAAAGTTGAAAATTATGATAACGCAAATACAAGTGTTTCAAGTCTTCATCGCGCTCTCTAGGAGATCAAGCTTCTCCTGCCACTTTTTGATGTCTGATTGCATCTGGCGCAAAGTACCCTCTGCATCTTTTATAAATCCCTGTGATACTGCTGCATCTATGTGAAGCATTTCTAATGATCTCAATCGCGCCACTACTTGAGGTAAACTATCAAGAAGTGGTCCCAAACACTCGAGCCGATTATACACTGTATCGACTTTATCCAGTGGTAATTGAGCAGTCTGAAGAGCGGCAACGGATGCCTCAATGTGTTCTGGCGACAATGCCAACAAGTCAACTTTTTGTTTGAGCTGCTGAATGGCTTTCATCAAGGAGATTGGTGGTCGTTGAGGACCCACTACATTCTCCAGTTGCGAAATTCTTGTCTCAACTTGAGAAAGCTTTTCGAGGCTCTCACGATTGTATTTCACAGGAACATGTGGTTGTGGGTTATACAGTGACAGCTTTTTCTTGACCTTCAGTTCTGCAAGCTTGTGTTCTAAAGTTTCAACGGGCTGTTCTCCCACTTCAGCTTTAAGCTCCTCAATCTCTTGCGACAATCGCGCGATCCGCCCTTCCAAGTTGGCCCCACACGCCAACTCTCTGGATGTCACAATTGTCTCCAACACCTTGTCACGAGAAGGCAACGATTCATCTATTTCACTATCGTCACTTGGAATGTGAGCGTATGTAGACAATGGCGGTTGCTCTTCGGTATTTTCGAACGTGTAAACACCAGACTCGTCAAGGTGAGGCAATTCCATCACGAGCTGTGGTTACTCAGGGGAACAAGGTGTTGACGTAATTTTCCTTCAACGCTTTACTTTTTTTTGACTCTCCATTGATATGACTAGAGTTCAAACATATGTCAATAACATTATCAAAAGTAATAGCAAAATCAATGCTTTGATCTCGCACCCTCCTTTGGACTCTCTTACTGCTCATGCTGATGATGCACTTGCCGTCGTTATCAAGGATAATTTCGTAACTACTGATCTACCCACTACTTGTGCTTCTAAAGCACTTGATGGCTATATGAGTCCATATGAAAGCACAGTGGGTCGTTTAATTCGCGAATCTGGAGCCATCATTATGGGCAAGGCCAATATGGACGAATTTGCAATGGGCTCTAACAATCAATACACACATTATGGAGCAGTAACAAACCCCATATTCGATGATCTTCGAAGCCCTGGTGGTTCCTCTGGAGGCTCAGCTGCTGCTGTGGCCGCCGAGTTCTGTGATGTAGCCACAGGCACTGACACGGGTGGATCTGTGCGGCTCCCATCTGCCTACTGCTCTGTACTTGGTTTTAAGCCAACATATGGCCGCATAAGCCGACATGGTATTGTGTCTTACGCCCAGTCATTCGATACTGTTGGTCTTTGTACTCGCGAGTTTGGACCTCTGCGTAAGACTTATGATCTGCTGAATGTACACGATCCGCTTGACCCTACCAGCCTTACTACTGAGCAGCGTAAAAAGCTACCTCGCACTCGTGTTGGTGGTGCCTCTAAGCTTACGATTGGTGTTGTCAAGGAGGCTATCATCGATATTGATCCGGCCGTACGAGACCAATGGGTTGCAACTTTGGAATATCTAGAAAGCCTAGGTCACAAAATCGAGTTTGTTGACGTTCCTACATTCAAATTTGCTCTACACACATACTTTATGCTGGCACCATCAGAGGCATCTTCTAACCTTGCACGTTACGACGGTATTCGTTACGGCTACAGAGCGGAAAAAGACCAGGATGCTGATGGTCTCTTGTATGCAGCTACGAGAACTGAAGGACTCGGCGAAGAAGTGCGCCGTCGTATAATTCTTGGCACTTACAACCTTAATAGTGAAGCATTTGCAGATAACTATCTGAAAGCTCAGCAAGTGCGTCGCAAGCTTGTGGACGAGTTCAACGCTGTTTTCACGACTCCACATGCTATTCATCCCAGTGGTAAAACTGGTAATGTTGATGTCGTGATTCACCCCACTGGAAAAACTGTGCCTCCTAGACTTGACGAGATTCAAGACACAGATCCGGTGGATGACTATATCAACGATATTTTCACAGTTCCTGCTAATCTCACAGGAATGCCCGCAATCTCAGTGCCCACCGACCTTAAGGGTATTGGAATGCAGGTATGGGGCCAGTTTGGCGAAGACGAGCTTGTACTTGATGTCGCAGAAATTATTCATAAAAGAACTAGCAACACACAAGTCTAGTGCATCCAAGCCAGAGCATACATGCCAAATGACGACCAGAGTCTCTTCAGCAGGACAACACCTGCTACTTATGCATCACTACATCTAATTTTGACTTCCTGTGTGACATTGACGCATTAACTGTACCTTGATATAGCGAACTTATTGGTGGTGACGAGATGTTCGCCTCATCTCACTAATTAGACAAATTAATTATTACCAGCAACTTGTTAAGCCCTGAATTCCATACCAAGCAAAATTGACTCTATGGAAAAAGGTAGTGACATTGGCCCATCAAAGATCTTGTTCTGATTATCACCAAAAGAAAGTCCAATGCTTTGGGAGTCTGGCCATAGGGCTTCCAGCGTACGAAATGCTAATGAAAGGAGTAAACAAGCAGATATAACACTCAGCAGCCTTGGCGCAGTGCATGCAAGTCCATTTATTGGCTAAAACTTGCACCCCTTGACCCCATTGTACCATAATTCAGGCCCAATACGACGATTACTTCTATTCTAAACGTAGTTAGCTGTAAATACACGCCACGAGCACGCCAGTGACCTTGGCTACCCATTGAGGGGTATTAGAGGAAAGGGGGCTCGCCAAAACAATGTATACACACTAAAAAAACGGTGTCTATTAAAGAGAGTGCCGTTAAGCGAGAATTACCTCCTCTTGACAGGTCTACGCCCACTTCAAGAACCACACGGAACTATGGCTCGTGCAAAAAGGGACAAGGTTCCCAGAAAAGGCCCCAAGGTACAACATCTACTGAGAAGGGAACTGTATAAACCTCTGAAAAACGGATTATTATCGCTGGTCGTATAACACCAGAGAGTGTATAGAAATATATGCCTAGTTAGCGGCAGTAGTAATTTTACGAAAAAAAAAGAGGCAAACCAAAGGCTGCCGGGCGTAAATACCCATTAGTGTTGGATATAATATGTTTGTATAAACGTCCCTGGAGCAATCCTCCATGATCTGCACTGATCTTCAGGTTAGCTGTAGGTTGCCCACTGGGCACACCCAAGCCCAGCTGGTATATAACCAGCTGGCCCAGTTTTAGTTAGATATAACAATTTTCTATAATGGCTCCAAAGATAGTAAACAAGAAGGGAGTCGCCCCGCTTAAAGCTGCCAAGTCTAAGACTGGTAGCCAGTTCGAGAAATCTAAGGAATCAGGTTCTGTATCAGGTTCTGATAATAACTACTCTCCAACACATTAGCCTACTACAACTAATTTATCTTCTTCAATTTGACAAAGAAAGTGCTTGAGAGCTCAAAAAAATAGATTTTTTTTTTTTTGGGTAAAATAGCAGCTCGCATGGTTGCCGGGCGTAAAGGCCCATTGTACTACTGTAGCTAATTTATCTTTTACCACCATCTCTTCTCGCGGCCGCGATTTCACTAGATCGTACGTCTTGCGCTGATTGTGCGCGTCAGTCTCACGACTGGGTTTCCTTGTTCGCACTCTGACACTCCGTAGAGCAGTTACAGGTGCTGCCTTCTCTGGCAGGAAGAGTCTTTGAAGCTCAGAATACTCACCCTGGTTGGCGAGCCGCCGCCCCGCCTCTGGCTCTTGGCTCAGTCTATCGGCGCTAGGGACTGCGCGTACTTCTGGCTTCCCTCTCTCTTCCCTTGTTTCAAGGTTGGAAACTACGGGGTAATCGGGTCACGGTTCAAGAGCTCACATATAGCATAGAAAATCCGCGCCTGTTACAGCTTGTTGATCAGCTACGGCTCTGCGTAGATTCGCCGTCAACTCGTTATTTGTTCCCGGTAGTTCCTCAGTGCGTCGGTTAGACGTCTTAGTTTTACGCGATTGTTAGCGATGTCGCGCACACCTTGTCATTCGGGGCTTCCACTTGGGAGCTCTTGTATATTTTTGTATTTTTTGAAGTTTTTTGATTTTTTTTTTTGATTTTTGTTTTGAATGAAAAAGGGGACAGTGTGAATAAATAGTGCAGCGTTTGTTCCGAGGTGCTAGCTGTGCCTATGTGGGTCCGTGGTGGACTCTTCAGACTGCGTATCCCTGCTCATAGAGGCTTTTCACGAACGCAATGGTTTTCTTGAGACCTTTTGGTGTGTAAAGGAGCGGGGCGTAGTGTCGCACTTGGCCTAGGTGGATTTCTCGCAAGGAACGGGTTGCCTCACAGCCGAGGAGGATATGTTCCGCCAACGGGTTTGGCTTTCCGCAGTTCCTGCAGTTGTCTCTGATGCGTTTGTACGGTATGCCTAGCGTGCTGGCGCTCGTCTCCGCATCGGTGTGGGTCTGATCGAGGTAGTGATCTGAACGCATCGCGTAGACATCCCTGGCTACTGCAGGGGACTGCTTGGTTATCACGCGGTTGCACTTCGTGGTTCTGGCGTTGATGCTGCGCTCATTGTGGCCTTCGCGGAAGAAGAACTCACCAGCTTGGTCGCTTGCCAGCTGTGCACTCCACGCTTTTTTCATCTTCGTGATGCTGGCCCTGTGAAGGCTGTCTAGAGTCCTGTCGTTGAGCTTCTTCTTCACGGGGTCCGGATCATGGCAGAACTTGTAGGCATCATGCCGTCTAAAGTCTGGCTCCTCTTGCCATGTTAGAGTTCTGCTCCAGTCATAGTCGGGGACCAGCTGCCGAGTCTCAGCCATCAGCGAGTCGATATATGTTCTCTCACTGGCGGGGGTGCTGGGTGCTATCAAAGCATTGATCGGGTTCAGGCGGTGCAATCGGCTAATCCAACGAATGCACGAGCGGTCCTGGATGTGCCTGCGTCGTATCTCAATGGGCGGGACATTCATCTCTACTGAGGCAACAATGTTTGGCAGGTGCCTTGGTGCGCGCATGCAAAGACGCAGGTGTGCGCGCTGTATCAGTTCCAGCTGTTTGCCCAGCTTGGCACTACTCTTAGACTCCCAGACTGTCTGCGCATACTCGCTAATGGGGCGTACACAGGCAACGTATAGCATGAGAGCTGATTCTGGCGGGCATCCTCCATAGGCCGTTGCCAACTGGCGGGCTATCTCAGCCGCTCCTTTCGTTTTTCTGAGCACCTCCTGGCACTGTTTGGCAAACTTCAGCCGATAGTCAAAGATCACGCCAAGTAGTTTGAACTGCTCCTTGGGGAGTGCGGTGCTGCCGTCGGGGAGAGGCAGCGGGATCATAGTCAGTTGTCGCATTGGCACTGTCGTGCCTTTTCTCAGGTGGGCGTAGTGCAGCTTCCGCGAATAATCGAGCGTCAAGCCTCTCCGACCAAGCCATTCGTGTGAAAAAAAATAGAGGAAAAAAATGACCACAAAAAGTGCTTACGTAAGCAAGGGGGCTATTTTTCATGGTTAAGGTACTTATACATTCTACGGCCCCAACACCCCATCATCACGGTGACGCAGCCCGGATAGCGTGCAGGGCTCATAACCCTGAAGTCCATGGATCGAAGCCATGCCGTGATAATTTTTTCTTTTGATTTTAACCGATATCACTCATTGACTTGAATTGAATTTTTAACTCAATAGACAGTTTTATTTGGAATTATGGATGCGGGTTCCCTAGTGTTTTTGTGTTAGTGCCGTGGCAGGCGATCTCGATGGAGTTTAAGCTTTTCACTAGTAAATGAGTTCTAAAGTGAAGGAGAACAAGCACACAAACATAGCGATTAATCAGAAGCACTTTTAGTAGTACGCGGGAGGTTGATCGTTGGGATCACCCTTTTCGCGGGGATAGTACTGCTCAGGTGCCAGAGTAGGAGGGGGACCGTGGTTCTCCTTGGACGGTGAATAATTATCGCTCTGTCCAGGCCCAACACTAACGGGCTTTTCGGCAGACGGGCTGCTCAAAGATTGGCCGCTGTTGAGTTTGGAACTACCTGCGTAGCCGGAGCTCGAGGCCGAAACAGGTGGGTATGTCTCCGTTGAGTACAAGCCCGCGCCTGTATCAAATTGTTGCTGTTGGGGAGGTGGTCCAAACACATTTATTGGCTGGCTAAAAACAATCGCCTTTTGTTTGTTATTTCCCATGTCAACCTGGATAGAGAATGTGAGCTTATACCGGAGAATGATAAGGTCTGTCTCAAATGAAGGCACTGTGTGCTTCGGTACCTTTAAGGCAATACTATCGAGGCTCACAGGGTTTCCACGTAAATGTGTGAGCACAGTGCGACCCTGCTTCACCTCGGTTTGGCCCTGAGCCTTGATAGTAAGCTGAGAGAACAATTCCACAGTAATGTCTATAGGCAGAATTCTAGATTTATCTGCCGAAGCGAGCTTGACTCGAATAGGGGTGTTGGTGTTGCTTTGAAGGCCATAAGGCATGTCAATATATGCTCTGATCACCTTCGCAGTTTTGTTGAAAAATGATCCGCTTGAAAGCTGTACATCGTTCTTAAGAGTTTGAAATTGTCCACTTGATTCATGGGGTGTAGCTCTAGGTGTGAAATTCACAGGGAACTCATAGCGAGAGTTTTGCTTAAACGAAGATGACCGCTTGAGCGTTGCTTTCAACGTGTGGTATACATGCGCTCCTTGAGAGTCATCATCAGAGAAAGAGGGTGGCAAAAATTTGTAATTGTCCTTTTCGTGACCCGGGATCCGAACACTGAATGGGTAGCAGTGGGTACCCACTGGCAGAGTCAACTTTCTCATCTGGAGAGCATCAAACTCTTTCTGAGAGGGGAACAGACGAATCCCTTTTTCATAAATGCGTGAAGAACCCCTATAAGACACGAGCTCATGACTCCCTTTGCCTTTCTGACCAACTTCAGGACGTAGTAGCTGTGTAGACTCATCGACCTTATATTTGAGGGTGATCTCGAGAAGGTCGATCTCCTTATGAACAGCGAGGATGACTTCACCGGTAATAACGTCACCAGAATGATACAAGGTCTTTGGATCATCGACTTTGATCTCAATGCCGACGCTCGAGCTAATAGCCGTGTTATTTGCTTGCCAGTTCAGATCTTTATACTGAGACTGGGCATTTTTGGCCATACGAATCAATTTGCTAGTGAGAGGCATTTTAAGTTGAGTATGCTAGCCAAAAGTAAAAAAAGCAATTTCTTATCTGAGGTTTCGGGGCTTGAGTAGATACTTGAAAGGGCGCAGCACTGAACGGAGTTTAGATGACTAAACACATATGGTGTGCTATAGCGCGCGAGTAGTTTTAGATATAAATAAAGAATAATGCACAGGTTTATGGTCTATGGGGCCAATTACGACTCGCTGAAGAGGCTGGTTTTGGAATCATAATCTGACTCTATTTTATGGAACTAGCTTCGAAGAGTCATGCCGCGCAGTAGATTAGGCGACAGGTAAAGTCCGTGCTCGTAAGGGTGAGAGCAAGCCACCGTCAGCAATTTGGAACCGCTTCAACGACAGTTTTTGTAAATAGAATACCGAAGCATATGCCTTAAATGTAATTGCAGGCTTTGGAGCAGAAGTGGTTGCACGTGCACCAGTTCCGATATCGTAGAAACGAATAAATAAAAGCTCGTGGAAATAGTCACAAGTCTTTGTCGCATAGGTGATAACAGTGTCACGAGTGAATGCTTTCATGAGATATTTAGACACCACTGTGTGGCGTTGACGTTCTTATCGATAAGGTTACTTAACGTGCATATATGAGTTTGTCGAAGCACGAAGATGAAATGATATCCACTTATAGTATAATCAAGCACAAGTGTACATGAATAAACACCACGACCGGTATGTACTTGAGGTGAGTGTTCAATGCTGAATATTTAGTTGTTGATGCTGGGCCACAAGGGTCTTTTGTTTGGATTACTCGACTTCAATGTCAGGATCCTGAAGAACAGAATCCATTATGTTCTCAGATGATTTGAACTCCGGGCACGGTACTTCGGTACATTGTATGTAACCATCATCGCTGTCCAATAGGTTCGGGTCGCCTTTAGCAGAGTTCAAGTAAAGCGACAGCTCTTCTAAGCAGTCGAAGATACCCTTGATGGAAAGACCCGCGAGCAGCTGCAAGTGACGAAGCTCCAAGGAATCATCTGTCTGATCTAGTTCTCCTAGCTCTGATGAAGGAGCTGAGAACAGAGGAACGCGTTTTTGAGCCTCACGTTTTCGTATATCCTCATAGACCGATGCTACTGCCATTTTGGTCCGCAGTGACCTTGAAGATTCCACTAACTTGGACAGATCAAACCGCCACGTGAATCCATGAGGAAGAGCCAGTGTTACGAGATAAAGATGATCATCCAATTGAGGAATCTGGTAGAGACATAATGTCCAAATGAAGTCAATGTAATATCTAATGCTTTGATGAAGTGTAACAGTACGATCCCAAAGGTCCTTTTCCACCGTTTCTGAGCCAGTATAGTTTTGGATCAGTTCAGCCAAGTAATACATGCAAGAAATATGCTTTATGTTAATTGAAGTGGACCTGTAACTTGCAGATTCCCCCGTTATGGGTAGCCTTTTAAGGCACTCGCGGTAGTTCGATATCGTGAGGTGCGTAGCGAGATCGCGGTTGCGCGGTCCCTCGTCATTCACTATGATGGATATTCTTTTTCTGTAGTAGGTAGCAAGGGCATAATAGTCATCGATATCGAGGTCTTCAGTGTTCATTAAACTCACAAAGGTTTATGCGCGTGAGGACTGAGACACACCGCTAGATTGATCATTACGTAATTTAGCCTTCCGAGTTTCCACACAGGAGGGATGCAGGGCAAGGGGGTTGATGCAGGCACCCATGTTGGCTAATGTTCTTAAAACGTGCGAGCTGCGAGCAAGCAGGTAAAATGAAATGTTTGTTCTGCCAGGGAAGATACCATGAACAATCAAAGTGTATCGGACTTACTTGATCACGTACTGTTTATGCTACTCTTTTTGAACTCCGCATACCTACCCCACTATTCAGTAATATTTTCAAAAGTAAACTAGCCTAGGGGGCCAGCTTACTGCGATTTGGCGGTGAAAGGTTCACTGAAGCAGAGATCATTGGGCCAATGACGTAGATACTTTTGCTGTGAATAAGTTTCAAGAGGTTTAGTTCATTCAGGAGCTTCAAGTGCGCTAGCGTATACACAGTTGGCAACATGTAATTACGAAAATTGGAAACAATATTATGAGGCGCACAACAGTAGCTCTATATGATACTATTGATTTGTGCGAATGCAATAAAATTAGAGATTCCAATTTCTTGGTATTCTACGCTGAGATTCAAGGCGTCGAGCCTCCCCATATGCTGGTGTGCATTGCAGTGTACACTAGTGTTCTCGATGTCATAATTGATCACTACGCTGCTCATGGCCCCTTAAAGAAGTACTTAAACGTATCTCCTTGTAATTTTGCCAATTTTGCCTAGCCTAGGCATGTCGTACCTGGCACGTGGGGAGCACGTGCATATCAGAATATAAGTAACCCGAGACTGCATATAGCTGCACTGTGATAGATTGACATCCGTGTGAGATTCATATGAGATTGTCTACATCAATTATCAGTGGATCATTCCCATCTTCTAACCTCACTGACACTCTTTACTCGACCCCTTCATCCAATGTCCTCCAAAGTTTCTCAGGCTATGGATCATACGACTACTGCTCAATGCCCCATCCTCACAGCGCTCACTATGCCGAGGTTAATGAAGCTGAGTTGATCTATGTGGAGTACTTACAACGTCACCAGCGCCGCACGCCTTACAATCTACTTGAAGGAGACGTTTATGATTGCTCTGATGTTAATTTAGTTACCGGAACTAACCTGATCAATAATCCAGGGGCAATCGAGATCATTGTCGACAACAGCACCATTGGCTCTTGCCAATTCCCTGAGTTGACTTCTCAGGGGATTCAGGATGCCTTCAATCATGGCCATGACCTATGGCAAGTGTATGGAACTTTAGGGCTATTGCCTAGCCTGCCTGACAAGACTGTTGGTTTCAGAGTTTCCAACTCCAAACTCACCGAGAGTACTGCCCAAAATGTTATCGCAGGGATGTGGCCGCAGTACGGCCGTGTTTTGATTCACCAAATGCCTAACTCTGTTGATACCATCAATTCTGGCTTCAAGTGCCCTGGTCGTGATAGTGTTAAGAAAGCACAGCTCAACAGCCCAGAATGGCAAGAGCATTTGCAAAATTTCAACGCTACTCTGGAAAACTTGAACTCCACTGGAATCACGAAGGGGTTTGCGGCCGACAGCGCCTGGACTGTATCATTGGACCACCTTTGTGACAACTTTCAGAGTAAGGTGTGCAATGGATATCCTTTAGATATCGACTCTTCAATTGTTGATAAGGTTTTCGCCGGAGGGGACTGGGAGTGGGATTTTAATTTCAGAGCTAGCTCCAATGCAACCAAGAGGCAGGTTTTGACCGAAGGGCTGTTTTTAAACGAAATAATTGGTCGTTTAGAAAACCCAGGCCATCTCAAATACTGGCACACGTTTGCTCATGATGGTGACATCGGCCCCGTTGCTGGCGCTCTAGGAATAGAGTACCTAAGATGGCCTGGGATGGCGTCCAATATTGCTCTCGAAGTTTGGAAGCAGATTGATGGTCAAAAGGTTGTAAGAGTGCTTTACTGCGGTGCACCCATCAGAAGCACCTGGATTCAAGAAGAACACCCACTAGACGATTTCGTGAAGAAATTGGGCCAGTTTGTTCTTGATAAAAGCGAATGCTAGGTTTTTACCACAGCAAAAGTGTAATATTAGAAGTAGCAATAAATAATTAATAAATAAACCATTCAAATTTGATATCCTCGATAACTGTGGTCAACACTGAGGTCAAAATCATCCTCAGTCTGCACCATCTCCGAAGGGGGTCGTTGCCGCAATACTTCGAATGTGGGTTTTGGAGCTTCCTTATTCCTTCCCAAACGCGCCCCCTCCAAACTTCTTCTGATCCGTTCAGGAAGAAATGGTGCATAAGACGACATCGAGCCCCTGTGCTTGAGCGACTCTATGCCAGTATTGAGAGGACCAAACATTTTGTCTTTGAATTTGCGAGGCGTGGTCTTAACAGGCATGATAGGGACCCGCTCCGAGTCTCTAGGCTCGATTTCCCTATTGGGCTGCGATGCATAACCATTAATACCATAAACATAATCAACCTCGCGAGTGGCGTAGTTCGTGTTGATGCTGTCATTGTCAATCAGAGCAGAATCATCTAGACGATCAGGCTGATTGCGTGGCGGTCTGTAGTAAACATCCGTGGGGATAAATGTGTAGGAGCTGTTAAGCAGTGTAACATCACTATTATGAGGCACCAGCGGGGTCTTGTCAAATTTGAAGTGACGCCATGTAGTGATACAAATGCAAACAATATCAAGGAGAAGGTAGTAAAACAAAGCGGCAAAGTGCACAGCGATAATTGCATGCGTAATTCTGTGCACTGTACCATTAAGGGTAAGATCTGGATATGCTTGCACGACCTGAGGAATAAGAGCAAACATCATGCAGCACGTTACCACTTGTAAAAGTTTTGGAATTAATAGAAGTGTGAAACCAACGAAGCTAAGCTCATTTGGCCGGGTTCCTGACGCAGTAGCAATATCTAACAAGTGAATCACTAAAAGAATAATCACCTGTGCTAGTGACTGCTTTGACAAAAAAGAGAATAGGAACGCAGTCACAATAGTTCTGCAAACGTGAAATATGTGATAGAAGATATCGTTTTTCGAGCCATGATGTAGCTTTCCCCAAATTATAAGGTTTTTTACAGTGAGATACCCTCTTCTTCGGGCCTGAATCATATGCACAGTAATAAACGCAGTAAGGGCAACCCAAAGGAAAAGAACAAGCGCCATGGAAAATATCACACCTCCGTTTACAGGTGTATCATAAAATGTTTTCCCTAGAGCGAACGAGTATGGGAACGCATTGCTGAGAGCATAGCTTGAATCCTTGAGAGGGACGTAGAACGAGGATGAAGTAACATTGGCTTTTCCAATGTATAACAACGATGTCAAAATAATAAAAAGTGTGGCAGGGCAAAGGACCGAGTCCCATATGTCGAGAGCATATGCAGCGCTGTACCAGTATCTGTGTTCTCGCTTCCACTTTAAGGCTATTGCAACGATTGCCGCAACAATAAGAAAAATGAGGACATAAGTTATTGCAGCGGGCCAAAGATCTGCTATTGAAGGGATTCCGAGCGCGTGGATAGTAGCTTCCAGCATGGATTCGCCTGCAAGAATGGCTAAACCATCTTTACCAAATGTGTCTACTTGAGCACCTGAGTACCAGTTGTTAGAAAACATTCCATAAACCCAGCATAGCGGACCAATAAGACTTGGATAATACTCCGGATACTGTAGATCAATAAACGCAGTGCACGCGATAAACTGAAGATACCTAAACACCTGCGTGAAAGAGCCCAATTCGGCCAACTCATTAGCACCTGATGCACTAATCTCTAATGGATTCCAAGCGCTCACAGGCTCTGGATCGAGCCAAACAACGAGACAGTATTTTATTAAGGACACGACCAGGAATCCCACGGGGGCGATAATACCTATGCCCGCAGCTATAGTCCCATACTCAGGGATTAAGTGAACTTCGGTAGAGCCGTAGTCCCTAACCGGATTCAAAATGTCAAATTTAAGCTCCTCGACGGTGGCGTGCTTGAGTCTACCTCCTGTTTCCAGAGAGAAGTTAAATGAGAAGCTCTGATGCGTCTCGATGGGACACCCTTCCTTGACCAGGTCACAGAATCTGTACGCAGACTCGTGGTAGGTATCAAGACTACCCACAGTGACCCTAAGAGTAGTTGAATAGCCCTGCTCGATAGGTTCGATCGGCTCATCTTCGTTCGTGGCGTAGACAGTACAGTTGATCCTGGCCACGCTCTCATCTAATACTACCACTTGCACGGCAGTGATATTGAGACTTGTGCCACTATACAAAAATGGCAACGTGGAAGCAGCTGCTTGGCTCATACAGACCAAAGCAACCCCCGTCCATCTTGCCATCACCATTACTAACTGGACACGGAAGTCTGGTCTAGATGCCCCCACCTCCTTGGCTGGAGTTGTATGGTAATTTGGCATTTTATGGACTTGTAGGGTGCCTAATACGTGTAGGATTGAACAAACTCACGGGCTTTGAATACGGAGGAATCCTATGGGCGAATGTGTGCGGATGCGTCGTCATGGGCTTGCACAAGCATGTGCTGCCGACCAAGATGCATGTGCATATCGGAACGGGATTGGCCGGCTCAATCACGTCCTTTTCATCGCTAATAGCCCAATTGTTTCTCCAATCAACCCATCGTGTTCCGTCATGGAATAACTCAGGGTATGGTGTCATGGTTTTTCTTCAGTTTTTGATCATCGAGTTTGCGTGCTCAATATCATCACTTACCTTTGGGACTCATTTATCATTGCTATTTGGAGGGAAAAAATTGAATTTATCCGAATCGTCCTGGTTATACTTTGCATTACCGGCGTTGGCTTTGGCCGGAATGATCATCTCCCTGGTATGTGCGATAACTCTACCCGAAAGTCGTTATTGGACTCTTATGCTTCTTTTTGCCCCATTTGGTGTCTGGCTTAGGTACTATATGAGTCGGTTCAATGGCAAGCTATTTAAAACGGGTACTTTTGCTGTCAACATTATTGGCACCATTTTGGTTGCAATATTCTATTTGCTTGGCAATCAGCATTTCGATTTTAATCATCTCCAAAAGACTGTCCTACTTAGTCTTATCGATGGCTTCTGCGGTAACCTTACTACCATTTCCACTTTTGTTAACGAACTCGTTAGCATGCCAACAAAAGCAGCATATTTGTACTTCATTGCCTCTGTTGGGGTGGGGTTCCTGTGCACTTTCCTAATAATGGGACCTTACATGTGGGTTCATGACTCCCCTTATTTATTCTAATGTCCATATCGACTCGCGTGACTATGTATTATGGCTTTGCGGTTGCTAGATATGTGATTAAAATATAATGCTAATATGATGAAATAAAGATATTCAGTATGAAATTTTGATGCTCGTAGCCGACATAGCCGAATTATACAGGGCGCCGATGCCAGTGGATAGCGGCACTGAATGGTTAGGCACACGTATGCATTCATATCAACATCTGGCCCCGAGGTGCTTTCTCTGCAAGACTTTTTATGAGCTCAGTGACTCTACGAATGTTAGAGTCATTTTTCTGCTAATGAAGTGGTTCCAGTAAATATTCGCTTGGAAGATGAAATATTTCCACAGATTCTTAGGGAAGTTCACGTAGGACTTTAAGATAAATATCAGAGCAACACGAGTCTCGGCCATGATCAGAGAGAACTGATAGGAAAAGGATTTAATGTTAATTTTGGACTCCTTGTAAGCCTGGGAGAAATACTGTAGAGCATCAACTGAATGAGACAGGCGTGCGAATGTCTGTACAAGAGCCACAAGCTCGGAGCGCTTGAGACGAGACATGACCTCAGTGACACGAGCTGGGTCCTCATTTGGATCCTCAGGAAGTTCGAAGAGCAGCTTGAGTGCAGTACCATAACCTGCAGTCTGAATGTTTCCCCAGAGGTGGCAACGTTCACATCCGACACAAGACATCAGGGCATTAACATTGCGAACGCGTTTGCGGAACTCATCTTTCAATGCCTGTCCTTCAGGAGAGCTGAACAGAAGAGTTTCGTTAATTCCACGACCACCTTTTGATAACAAAAATGCGAGCCTATGAATGTCAAACCGCACCTCTGTGTCCACAGCAGGACACGATGAAGAGAAGCTGAGCAGTTGTAGATAAGTTTTGAGCTTTCCAATAGCACGAGATACTAGGACATGGTTGAAGAGAAGGTTATTCAGCCGCTCCGGATGGTTGCCTACTCTACGCATAAACTCATCGAGATTGGGTCCCCACTCACCAGTGGTCTGATTGAGGTAGTCATAGCTTAGATGAGTGGAAATAGATGCATGCATTCCACTCAACAGTCTATAAAATAACCGCTGCTCAATACACTGCTGCTCCATGTTAAGGGCCAGCTGTCCCGCCTCACCACCTAGCTCTTGGCGGGCATGGCGGTCATCAAACACATTTCCCAGTTGGTTGACAGGGCATGGTGTAGTCTCGCATTCTTCTCCAACATATCCAAAGCAGTTTTCTTGGTAGACAGCGTTCCAAACCTTATGGGCATGAGAACCTCCATAACCGGTGTATCGCTCCTTATTCTCGACAAGGTCAACCCATACACCCTCCACATTATCCTCATCTTCAGGAAGGCAGTAATCATGACTAGAATATGCAAAAATGTCCTCTTTTACGCAGCCAGGTGCTGCCTTTGTGGTAGAGTCCTTTCTGAGTTTGCCAAGGTACTGTGACTGGTATTCCCAAGGAACGTCCTCCTCTATGGTTTCAATAGCACAAGCTCGGTTGCCGCAAGTGCCAGTGTCGTCAACAAAGGGGCACAGGTTTTTGTTTAGATCAATCTTGTACGTGGAAAAGTATGGCTTCTCACTGAGTCTGCGTACTAAATCGGAAACACCTTCATTGGTGTCAAAAACGTTTGAGCCTAATATGTTTAGCGTATCACTAACGCTAGTTTCCTCTAATGACAGTAGAGGACTCTCAGCTGCAACCAGTGATACCACCAGCGACCAAAATACGAGCATGAGTAACCGGACGATTTCCAGCCTGTTCCAAAATAAAGGTGGTGGAGAGGTGCGTGTGCATAAGTGTGACGACAAATTGCCGATATACGATTTGTTCAAATTTAGGGTCTATAAGTATGAAAAGGAGTTTCCAATGTTTATTTTTTATCTCTGACGCTTTCAAGTACCGGATCACGCTCCCGTTTGACACACCACCACTTCGCTTACCAGTGTGGCAACTCGCATGACGCCCCATCATCCATACCGTCGATCCAAATTTATTTTTCAGCCATGGGTAAGAGATCTGGAGATGGTGAAGAGGTAGAAAAGAAACGCCTCAAGAAGGAAGACAAGGAGATAAAATCCAAAGAGAAAAAGGAAAAGAAAGAAAAGAAGGAGAAAAAATCCAAGGACAAGAAGTCCAAGGACAAGAAGGATAAAAAAGACAAGTCAGACAAAAAGGGGGAATCTAAAGACCGGGATGCAGTGAAGCCAACTGAAGATGTCAAGCGCGAAACATCTGCACAAACAGATTCCAGCAGCGCCCAGCCTCTCGAAGTTGCCTCTGAATCTCAAATAGAGGAATTCCTCAAGGCGAACTCTGTCGGTATCGAGGTTGGTGAAGGTATAAAAAAGTGTACGCCTGTCCTAACCATAAATTCGGTTCCAGTTTCTCAGGCAATCAAAAAAGTCTTATCTCAGTACCCAAAACCAACCCCTATTCAATCCGCTACATGGCCCTACTTGATTCAAGGTGAGGATGTCATTGGTGTAGCTGAGACTGGATCCGGTAAGACAATGGCCTTCGGTGTTCCTGCTGCACAAAGAATTACATCGCATCCTGGAAAGGGCGTCAGAACTCTCATTGTCAGCCCCACTCGTGAATTGGCTATGCAGATCGATGATAATCTTGCCCAGCTTAACAATACCGGTATCAGCACTGCATGTGTTTATGGTGGTGTTCCTAAGCATGAGCAAAAGCAGCAAGTCAAGAAAGCCAGCATTGTAACAGGTACCCCTGGACGTCTGAAGGACCTTATCGGTGACGGCTCCTTGGATCTCAGTGCGGTCGATTACCTTGTTCTTGACGAGGCCGACCGCATGCTGGAGAAGGGATTTGAGCAAGACATCAAAGAAATTATTGGAAGTGTCACCTCCCCCGACCGTCAGACTGTGATGTTCACTGCCACCTGGCCTCCTCAGGTACGTGACTTGGCTGCCTCGTTCATGAAACCCTCTGTCGTGAAAGTCTCCATTGGTGATGCTGATGAGCTCACTGCCAACAAGCGCATCACTCAGATCGTTGAGGTAATTAATCCTCAGGACAAAGAGCGCAAATTTCTCGATATCCTCAGAAAATATACCTCTCAGGATCCTAAACAGAAAATTCTCATTTTCGCGCTCTACAAGAAGGAGGCTACTCGTATTGAGCGTCTCTTGAATAATAAAGGCTATCGTGTTGCTGCCGTTCACGGTGATCTCAACCAGACACAGCGTACACAAGCGCTTGATGATTTCAAGAAGGGTAAATCCTCACTCATGCTCGCTACTGACGTTGCTGCTCGTGGTCTTGATATTCCTGCTGTTAAGGTCGTCATTAACTTAACCTTCCCTCTCACAGCAGAGGATTATGTTCACCGCATTGGTCGTACTGGACGTGCAGGTCAAACTGGTGTTGCCCATACTTTGTTTACAGAGCACGAAAAGCATCTCAGTGGTGCATTGATCAATGTTCTTAATGGAGCTAACCAGCACGTTCCTGACGAGCTTCTTAAGTTCGGCTCTCATACAAAGAAGAAAGAACATAGCTTGTATGGCGCATTTTTCAAGGATGTCGGTGGACCCATGCCAAAGGCAAAGAAAATCAAGTTTGACTGAAAAGAACTCTGTATTATATCTAATTATTACGCAATTTAAATTTTCCCACCATCTCGCGCCTCTTTGGAGGTCTCGATGCGCAGGAGCAAGAGCTGTTGTGGTCAGGTGATTGTAAGACAGATCCACCTGTAAAGCGGCAACAGCTGAGAATTTTTTTTCTCACGAAGAGTTTATTCCGTACTATTGGCCCTGTATTGTTTGTTGTCCCAACTACATCGCATTGCTCAAAAGATGCGGCTTTTTGCGTGATGCATATGCACGCAATGCATACACCTCAAGTATTTAAGTGATTCAAATAGATCTGATGCCAATGTCTGATCGTCAAGCTGTCAACGCTGCTGGTACAGTGCTTCCCATTAACGGTGGTCACTTCGCCGGATGGTCTGTCTACTTTGGAAAAGGAGAGCAACTGAATGCTGAAGGTGCTGTGTTCAACGGACCTCAAACACAAGAGAATGCCGATATAACTGCAGTAATCGAAGCAATTCGCCTTTTGCGTAAGAAACAAGACGAGCTTAGCCACAAGTCTTCTCAATGGCGCATTCTAACTGCGAGCGCTGATGTCGAGGCTCTTGCTACGGTCGCAAACCCTACTGGTCACGCAAAAGTGTTACAGGATGAGTTGGAGCTTGCCAAAGAGAATGGTTTTGATATCCTCGTCGATCAGCTCAAAGGCGAGGAACGGTCCAAAAATCATGATGAAGCTGTTTATATGGCCGAACACGCTGCGCGTAATCATAACAGAGGCCACTAAGTATTTGTAAATAAAAATGTGATGACGAGCCATCGATTATCTTGCTTCTCTGGTCTCTGGTTGCCGAGCATCCTCAGAAACCTCCCTAATTGATGTGTTGATTGGACTTCAGTTAAAGCTGTGCTGAGCCTCTTGGATGATAAGACTCACTCAAATATTTGAATTCATCAAATAACAATAACGCGTAATCACTATGTCTAAAAGTATGTAACGGTCATTCCCATGCGCGCTGTCTGTTTAAGACCTTGCCAGATCCACTGGCCGCCTGCGGCCACACGTCTTCTGAACCTCAAATTAGACGCAAGAGTTAATAAAAATATAATGAACAAAAATCCGTTGGTCAAAGTTCTACTCTTGACTGCATTAAGAATCCACTGCTTCCAGTACTCTGGCAGGGATTGTGGTGTCCTGGCGGCCCGCCTCTCGATGTGTCTGGGATGATCACGGATAGGCTCCGGTTCCAAGATCTCTTCTTCGCCGGCTTCCGCGGCAGCTGCGATGGCTTTCTGAACGCGCTCCTTCTCTCGTAGCTCCAAAGCAAGACGTTCCTGCTCTTTCCTGCGATGAGACTCTGCAATCTCATGCTCTCTTGATGTGATGCTACGCTCCAAGTCGGCTTTAGTTTTGGCATCAAACACACTGCAATTACTGGCAAACTCCCGGGCGTAGTCAAAGTCGCCCATGGAAGGTAAGACAACTGACACCAGAAATCCCACAAGCGGTCGTTCAGCTTCACTCAATCTGGTTTTGTGGGAAAGGTTCTCTTCAATGGCCTTCGCGGTGGCCTTAATGTTAGCCTCGGTCTTGACGAGTTCTTGAGAAACAGCTAACATGACATCCGGCTCGACCTCGCCGAGGTTATCGTATCCCTGTAAAAGCGTATCCCAAGTCAGTTCGATATCAAAGTCTGCAACTTCCACTAGTTTCGCATAGAGCTTCCATAGTTTAGCACGGGTGTTGGCTGAGATTTCGCCTTTCTTGACAAATTCGCCGCTTCTTTGAGCAAGAGGTTGTAACAATTCCCAGCAATCTTTGAAATTCTGAGTAACGAACTTCTTTGCCGCCGAATTGTAGCTATCAGTGGCCAAACTCCGCACTGAGTTGGAGGCCTGCATATGATGATGTAACTAGGCCTTGGAAGCCTTGAGATCGGCTTGTGGGGTAGACTGTTCTGGGGGGGATATGATTTGTCATCGGGTACCACGAGTTATTACAAATAATAGGGCTTAGGGCAGCAATACCACTCATCGCTAATCACCACTCAGTCCGTCCAAATTTCAATCAACACAATGGCCTCAAAGAACCAAAACCTTGGCCTTCAGACCCGTGAGGGTGAGCTCGTCTTTGGCGTTGCTCGTATTTACGCTTCTTTTAACGATACTTTCGTCCACGTTACCGATTTCACCGGCCGTGAGACCATTTCCCGTGTCACTGGTGGTATGAAGGTTAAGGCTGACCACGATGAGTCTTCCGCCTACGCTGCCATGTTGGCCGCTCAGGACGTCGCTGCCAAGTGCAAGGAGGTTGGCATCAACGCTTTGCACTTCAAGATCCGTGCCACTGGTGGTACTGGCCCCAAGACCCCCGGTCCTGGTGCCCAGGCCGCTCTCCGTGCTCTTGCCCGCTCTGGTCTTAAGGTCGGTCGTATTGAGGACGTCACACCTGTCCCTAGCGACAGCACCCGTCGTAAGGGTGGTCGCCGTGGTCGCCGTCTGTGAGCATATTCGCACATTTATAATCTGTATAACCTAAAAGCTATAATGGTAGTACTAGTAGCATCTTATTACTGAAAATTCATGCTAATACACGCTCCCCTTGGGTTACTGTTGGTTTAATCGAACGAAGTTTTCGGCCCAACAGGATTTTACTAGATGTGCCCTGTATGGTAGCGAGCCTGTAGGTGCGGAACGACTTCAGCGCACGTAGCTTCCCCCACAATCGTCTTATCCTTTTCTCGATCATTTTAGAGATCGGAGTCCTCTACTTTAACCGCAGGGATTAACGTACCCACACAGCGCATCGGGCGGTTAGGCGCGTGGCCATACTCACTCCGAGCGACTTATTTTTTACGTTCTCCCTTTTTGATGACTTTTTGCTCGAAGTTTTTGTATGCCTCCACTTTTGCAACCCCCGTTTCCCGATAAGGATACCCCATATGTGAGGGTCCGTACATAACCTAACCCACATGCAGAGGGTGTTACAAGTTAGTCTTAGGTGCGGATTTCTCATAAGAAGATATCTCCTCTTCCACAATGGTAAGTCATCCTTTGCTAGCACAGGAACCGGATGAAACATATTCCAATGAACAGCTGCGTGTCGCTCTTGGGGATCTAAATGATATCCTCGAGGACATGAAGGAAACACCACCGTCAAACATGTTCCAAAAGGCCACTGCGAGCGCCCCGATTCTCTCTCCAGGAAGTTACAAGTCACTTAAGCAGCTCAAATCCGATCAACAGAAGGTTCTTAAGGGCGTAGTGTCAAATCAAGGTGCAGGCATCCTTCAAAAAAGCATTATCACTTTAGGGCAAACAGGAACTGCGATTTTCTGGGATCTGGAAACCACTACTAAATATGATGCAATCAATGTCAACTCGGGAAATATCATGGCGCTAGCGGCGTCCCCATCAGGCAATCTTATGGCCTGTGGTGGACTAGCATGCTCCGTGGAGGTATATCCCATCAACGAGGCTCTTCAATCCGATCTGAATATCAACAGGCCAGATTTGAATCCTTCATACAACGATGATGAATCATTTAATGGGTCCATTGAGCCTTATCTTAGCGACCTCACCGGTCATCCCAATGAAACCCCACTGAACAAACTGTTCTCGGAACCATCAACTGTAACCCCCAGAGAACCAAAGCATTTAAAAATTGAGCGGGATTTACTTCGGGCAGACCCTGATAAAGCTCTCAAAAAAGTGCAATTCAGACCCAAAGTTGTCCGCAGTGATAGGTACCTTCCGCGGGGATCGAGCTCTGTCACCAATCTCCACGCATCATTTATGGGTCACAATGGCTCAGTTCAAGCACTTGAGTTTCTCAGCGACATGCGTTTAATCAGTGGCGGTGGTGATTCTTCTATCCTAAGTTGGGATGTCAGTGCTGGCCAGCCCTCACATCTTTTCAAGGGCCACGATGACGCTGTCAATGATTTTTGTGCAATTGATGAAAACACTTTTATATCTGTTGGTGCGGATGGGTACGTCCTACTGTGGGACAATCGAGTCCTGCGCCCGCAATTTAGCTTCGAGGCAACTAACGCTGGATCTTTAGCTGCTTGTGAGATGATAACTCCTGGTACAAGCTTTGTCACATTGGCCGATAGTGGACTTGATTTATTTGATATCCGCTCCGTGAATAACATCTTTCACACCCAAGCTTCCAAGAAAGCCGAGTTTTGCTCACTTGGAAAATCAAACTCGGGACACATTGTAGCGTGCGGATCCACTGATGGAGTGGTTAGTATTATTGATATTCTCAGAGGTACGCCAAGTGGTGATTTCCGGGCACACACGTCAGTGGTCTCTACCGTGAAACTGGTAGATAACAGGTTGTATACTGCAGGGTATGACGGTATCCTCAAAAGCTGGGAACACTCTTTGTAAATCTTGAAGCTGTCTAGCTGACATTTTTAGGTTGTCTGGGCTATTTCTTAAACCCACTCATAGCTCGATGCCACTGAACCATCTGCAGAAGGCAGTAATTGTCATATAAGTATATCATCCGTGCCCACAAGTGGACACTTTCCATCAAATAAAACTAAATTTTATAACCATTACCCCTCAAGTCATACATATTCTTGCAATGCGCTCACCAACTCGACATTTGTTTATCTTTGGCGACCCTCGGTCAGATTGGCGGCGGAAGCGCCATTTTTAACGCAATCGCCCACACATTCATCAATTCCTTTAATACATTCCAGTTATCATAAATATATTATAGCTATTTAGAAATACTAGCTAGTGGTGACGACACCTTCTATACTTTTTCGTTCTCTTGAGCAGCTTCACTCTAGTCCAGTCACTCTGGAAGTCTGTTCCTTTAGCAACGGAGAAAAGCATTGATCCCAGAGCCACAGAGAGAACCTGGGGCGCATTGGCAACCCTGGAGGAGTCCCAAGCAAGGAGGAATAAAATCACGGAAGAGATCCCTTTCAGAGCGGTAAGCATAGCTGGAGAAGAAATATTAAGATAGTTGAGACTAACCGGCGTTAGCGCCAGGAGCGCAATTGATTGTGTTGATAACATGATGCGTGACCTCACAACACCCCAATGGCTCTTATCTACAATTGCCCCAGTTAGTTGTGGCGTCGTCAACCTGATTTCCTATCACGGGCCGTTATATGTTACAACGAGTCGGCTCGATTTTTGGAGTAATTTTCGTCGGAGTTTTTGTCGTTTCTTTCGTAATTTGATTCGTTTTCTTTTGCCTCCTCTTGTTCAGGTTTGGCCTTCGGAGCACGCTCGTTCTGACGGTCACTGAGTAGTTTCCGCAGCTCACTATTGGGGTCATTGTAAAGCTCGGTGAATGTTCCATGCTCTACGGCCACACCTCCCCTACCAAGTACAAGTACTTCATGCGCTCTAGAAATGGTCGATAGGCGGTGAGCGATAGAGATCGTGGTCGAGCTCCGGGCAATAAGCTTAGCGAGAGCTTCATTGACAAGCTTCTCGGACTCGCTATCGAGCGCAGAAGTGGCTTCATCCAGAACTAGGAGGGCTGGTCTAGCAATGAGCGCACGCGCAATTGCAATGCGCTGCTTTTGGCCTCCACTTAGCTGGGTGCCACGGGGTCCAACATGAGTATCGATACCATCAGGGAAGTCAGCAAGAAATGTGCAATTGGCCATACGAGCTGCCTCCATGACTTCCTCACGAGTGGCACTAGGTTTTCCGTAGCGAATATTCTCTTCGACTGTAGCGTTATAGAGTACAGGCTCCTGGCTCACAACTCCAATGTTACGACGAATAGACCATGGTGCCGTGTCCACAAGCTTTTGACCACCGATAGTAATATATCCCGAATTGGGATCATAGAATCTCAGCAACAGTGAGATAATAGTAGATTTACCACCTCCGGAGTGGCCGACAATACAAATGTGGGATCCTGCTTTGATAGTTGCATTCAAATTGGTAAAAATGGGAACAGCAGGACGAGTCGGATAATTAAATTTGACGTTGTGGAACTGGATGTCCCCGCGCGGATTCTTCAAAGTCGATCCACGGAAGGGAGGAATACCTGGTTTACGATCCTCAACTTCAAACAAGCGAGACGCAGCACCAGCGCCTTTCATTAATTCCGAGTAGAAATTACCTAGACCAGAGATGGCACTGCCTGAGTAGGCCGTGTACATGATAAACGAGCTTAGCTGTCCAAAAGTGAGGCTTCCAGCACTAACCATATTAGCACCAATAGCAAGCAATCCAATTATCACCATATTTCCTGTAAGCTGCATTGTGCCAGTGTAACGACCAGTCGCGCGTGCCTCAGTCATACCAACATTATAAACTGCACGAATACGATCATTGTAAAGGCGAATTTCCTGCTGCTCACCGCCAAAAGCCTGTGCAGTGCGTACATTATTGAGTCTTTCTTCACCTACACGAGTCAATTGACCAAGCTCTTGCTGAAAGTTGCGAGATATTTGACGCACTTTACGGCCATAGAGCCAGGTTCCAATTAGAACTGGTGGGAGGGAAACAGTGATTAAGAGTGTCAGTTTAACTGAGATGAAAGACATCATTCCCACACCCATTGAGGCCGTAAGAACAGCCTTCAGTCCATCGGCGATATTCTGAGTGCATGCTCTCGACACCACATTTGCGTCAGTTCCGAGACGGGAAATAAGATCACCAGTCCTGTTAACATCAAAAAACTCAGCGTCTTGCTCTACCATTCTTTTGAATGTACGAGCACGCAGCTTACTGACGAGACGCTCACCGATACTTCGTAACACCACGATGCGGCCATAAGTAGCCAACGCACCCACGCAAAATAGGCCGCCCATAGCTGTGAAAAATTGTTGTGCTGGGAGACCAAGAATTAACTTTTCGGGAGAAGGGTCATTGATTGAATCGAGGATCTTGCCGATAGCGGCCGGTAAAGAAAGACCAATACCAGATGAAACAACGAGCAGAGCAAGAGCTGAGGCAAGATGCCATCTTTCCTGTTTAATCAACGCCCAAAGACGAGAGAATTCGCGCGAATCATTACTTTCGGAGAGTTTGGCCCGAAGATTTTCAGTCTGAGCCTGCGTAGCGCGCTCTGTGGGGGTGAAATTGGCCTTGTCAAAAAGCCTAACATTAGTGTGGAAAGTTGCTCGGTTGAAGCACGATATTTGCGGCCTCAGCCTGGGTAACAACCTCGGCAGGCAGCGTCCGGATCTGACCAGTAGCATGAATCAGCAGAAAACAATGTGGAGGGGGATAAAACGTTAAAGACTTTCTACGTAAACATAATCTAACAAGTAAAAGGGGTTAGTTTTTAGAGCTGTCAAGAGTGAGAGGCTTGGTCTCACCCTGCTGGCCATTTTCCCACTTGGCGAAGCGAACCTCGCTCTGGTCAAGCTTGGCCGAGGCAGCGCGCTTGTCCTCTTTCAAGGCCTGGCGGAGGGTACGACTGGCAATGGCGACGTAGCGGTTAAAGGTGACGGCGTCGGGCTTGGGCATGTCAAGATGGTAGAACCAATGGGAGCGATGACTGGGCTTTGCCAGATGGGGCGCTTATTGTGGCGCGCTCTGGGGTGGATATGATCATGTCAGCAAAGTCTGACGCTCAGCTCATGCTTGTGAAGAGCCATATTAGGCGTGGCTAAATCGTGGCGTTGAAAAATATACTAAATCTTTTGAAAGGTTGATTCGACTTTCTCCAAATGAGCTTGCTGGATTTCTATTATGATCTAGCGTCTGAAGTTCCTGAGCAGCGTATAGAGGCTGCTAGGCTACTGATTAAAGGTCTTACTGAGAAGGACTCCCAAGAAGACTGGGACTATGCCCTGAACCGTCTCATCAGAGGTCTCTCTTCATCTAGAGGAGGTGCTCGCCTTGGCTTTACGATGGCATTGGCGGAAATTCTAGAGCTGCGTAAATCTAAGATCACCATTGAGGACTACTACCAGAAGATTGGCGAAAACTTTCAGCTTTCGTCTTCCATCCGTGGTGCTGAAGAGCGTGGCATCTTGTTTGGTCAACTTTTCAGTCTTCAGACTCTTGCAAAATCGACATTGTGGCAATCAGCAACCATTGCGCAGTGGAATGAATTCGTTGATTTGATCATTGGCGTAGGCATGCAAAAGCCTTGGCTCAGAGAACCAGCGTTCTTCACCTTGTGTAGCACTATTGAAGGTGCTCCAGAAGAAGTCCTTGCGCACGCCTTGGAGGCTGTCAATCGTAAGGATCTGGCACTAAGCTGTGAGGGAATCGCTCTTTCCCTCGTCTGCCCAAAGGAAAAACGTGCCACTTTGAACGCCCAAAGTACATGGAGTAACGGAGACCCATTGCATCGTAAAAACATTACAGAGCTTGCGCGTGTTCTCAAAATGGTGCCTGTTGGTGCCAAAAAAACAAACAATTGGAAGCCTGACCTACACTTTGTTTGGGCTCGTATTGCACATGAGCTTATGGCGGCATCTCCCACTCATGGTGAGGAACGCCCCAAGAAGAAGTCAAAGAAAGACAAGAAACGCGCAAAAGAACCCAAGCCCGACGAAGGTAATGATCAAATTGAGCTTGCAGCTTTTTGGAGAATTGTGGTCGACGAGGGTCTCCTTTCTCTTGCCTCTTCGTCCGAGCGGAAACTCTGGGGCTATGCAGTGTTCAACTCATGGGTGAAAATTGTGGAAGATGTCAAGGTTCTTTTCACACCAAACTTTGTGCGCACTCTTTCGAATCAACTGGCTCAAAGTGATCGCTCCCTGCACAAAATGGCCAAGATGGTTGTTCAAACGATCTTAGAGGTAGCACGCACAGGCAAAGCAGCAGACTTTGTCGCAGCGATTCTTGCGGAAAATCCATCTTTTGATCACACTTCTAAGACTAAGACTCTTGCAGAACTTCTCAACTCTGCTGGTGACGATATCGGCATCGTCGTTGACATGCTACTCAAGATCTTCAGAAAAGCCAGCACATTCAGCGAGCGCCAATGGGCAATTAACAGCATCACTCAACTCATGAAGTCTCGTAAAAATGAGGATATCAGCTGGATCGGTCCAGTATTTGATGCCCTTATTCCTTATGCCTATTTCGATCGTGCTGGAGACGATGAGAAGCTGCTGGAACTTACCCAGCAACGTATTAACTCCATGCTGTCCATTGCTATCAACTGCCCTGTCGAAGAAAAGCAATCATGGTCTTACTATGTTTTCAAAGGTATCAAAGATTACGATGGCTCTGCCAAACTGAGGGTTGAGTTTGACGATGAGATTGCTCATAGTTTGCAACGAGCTGAGGCGACCTTAGAAAAGGTCCACAAAAAACGTATGTCCTCTCGCCACGTCGACTCACCTCAACTGCAGGCATTTGAGCTTTTATTTTCCATGGTCTTGCTACAGATTTACAGTTCTTCGGCTGAAGCAGTAACCATACTGGATGAACTTCTATTATGTTACAATAACATCGCTGGAAAGGCTCGCCAGCAGGATACTACAGAGGAGGAGGAAGAAGTTGACGCATCACAAGTTCTCACCGAAGTTTTAATTGGGTTTCTGAGTCAAAAGTCCGCATTGCTTCGCAAGCTCAGTGAGGACGTTTGGGGCTCCTTCTCAGAGAAGATCTCAGCGGAGTCGTTGCAATTACTGTTCGACATCATTGTCACAAAAGAGTCCTTCGAGGGTCAGAGTGAGCTTTTTAACATCGAAGATGACGAGGAAATGGACGAAGAGGATGAAGAGGACGATGAAGAGAGTGAAGAAGATCAAGAGGGTGAGAGTGATAATGAGAACACTGGCGACGCTGTTAGTGACGAAGAGGATCAGAAGGTCGAAGATGATGGTAATGACGACGAAAGTGGCGATGGTCTGGACGAAAAGGCCCGCGAGCAATTGGCTATGGCTCTTGGTGTCGGAGATTCTGACTCGAGTGAGGAGGAATCAATGGATGATGAGCAAATGAGTGCCCTCGATGGTCAGTTGGCTGCTATTTTCCGCGAGCGCAAAAACCATGTCTCAACTTCAAAGCAGGAAAGAGAAAAGCATCAGAAAGCTCGCGAAAACATGGCAGCTCTAAAGAGTCGTGTTGTAGACCTCCTGGAGATATACGTTGCCAAGCAGCCGCGTAACAAACTATGCCTGACTATTATTGCTCCACTTCTCTCTTTGATGAACATCACTCTTGATGTGAACGTCGGAAACAAGGCCCGCGAACTTGTTCGTAAGATCTGCAAAACTGTCAATACTGAGTTCGGGGAGGACGACTTAGAAGACGCATTCGGCATCCTGGAATTCGCTCAAAAAACAGCTCAAGGTGCAGCTAACAAGCCCTTAGCACTTGCCTGTAACCAAGTGGCTGTCTATGCATGCAAGCTTATCCTCGCGCACGATAAAGAGTTAATAGGCAGAATCAGTGACACCTACAGCGAAGCACTGAAACAGTGGGTGTTAAGTCCAAAGGATAAAACCACAGCGAACATGTTCGTTGATTTGGTTAATTTCCTAGCACAGAAGCGCTAGGCTTGCCTACGTTTCAATGCATACACACGTAGCTGTGAACTCAAAATGATCGTTACTGTCCATGCACGCTTGGAAAGCGATCTCTCTGCGACTAAAGCAAAAGAAATTGCATTTTGTATTCACAATCATAAATTAATTCTACACATACTACATATGGAAAACTGGCGATATCCAGCCACCCAGAGAACTAGGCTTTGTGCTTGGATCAGGAATTGAAATGTTTTATTCAGCACGTTTACGGCAAGATTGCTATTTTTGATACCTATGACCCCCTTGAAGTAAGACCGACCCCCGCTTTCTATTAATGGCGAGCGTAGAGTTCCGGCAGTGCCGTACTACGCACAATGACATCATCTATGCACGTTACGTTTGCCGAGAATCTTGGGTGAGCCAATCCAAAAATAGCAGTTTGCTACAATTTTTGTGGGGGATCGTCCTCACGCGATGTAAATCTACATTATACTTGTGGCATTTACTGATATAAGTAGTCGCAGTTAGTTTACTCGCCTCTCTCTAGAAAATTTGTAGTGCGACACTTCTCCGGAAAAATAATATGACGGCACACAGCAACTAAGCGAGGTCCAAAGTCGCAAAAAGGTGAGTATCATCGCAAATTCTCACGAAATTGAGCTGTTTCATCCCATTCCGTTGTATATATGCTACTCTAAACGCATTGTAGAAGGTGAACTCGTCAGAGCTTCGATGATGTCACTGTACATAACCAACGCAGAACCGAAGTCAAGAACTGCGCGGTTGCATATAGAGCAAAAAGTGTCAGTTGGTCCAACCACCAAAAATACTTGAGTACCAGCAAAGTCTACGGATGAAACCGATATGTATTATCTGATATCCGAGCTTGGGTCGAGTCATCTCAGTGAATCGGTTAATTATAGTTGAGATTCGCAGCGTCTTCCCTGCACCGTGCAATGTGTGGCTAATGCTATCGAGAGTGACGTCATAATGTACATTCGTCTTTTAAGAAGAAACCGGCTAATACGGTTGAAAGTGAATATAACATAAGGTAAAAGGGGACTTGAAGTATCCACACTAAGCTTCAGGTATGGCTTCGAATGAGCGATACATGCATTTGCGGGTACATTTTGGTATTGACTCCTGACCAAGATGTGCACCATGTGACGTATTTAGGGTAGGGGTTCGTGTGAATTACACATGTATAAAAAGACGCAGCACCTCAAGATCCCCACACCAAGGTGAATTTGAACGCCATGTCAACGAGCCCCGTTGCTTCTCATGATAATGTTACGATCGCACACGCATTGCAATCCTCAGCTCCTCTTAGTCCAGTAGAAGAGAGCGTTATGTGCGAGGCCATGCATCACAAAGTCCACAATCTTGAAAGCACTGTACAACTTGAAAACGAGCGCTTAGAACGCCTACGCCGGCAAACCAGACTCATTGAGGCACAGATCGATATGCTTAAACGCGCCGCTACATCTCCTCAATAAATTGTGCCAAGCACAAACTTTGCATCCCTAGACCGGTCACTCCTTTATTTATTCACCCCTGCATGCATTTCTATTAGCTCTATGTAGCGTTGTAGTTTATTATTCCCCTACACCTCCCATATACCCACCAACTCAACCACAGATTGCGGATGCTTGGAAAGTTCATCTAGGCCTGACGTCATGATGCATATGTGTAGAAAATCCTCGAAGCTGAGTGTCAACGAAACTAGGCTGAAGGAATGACTGGCCAAGTTGGATTTCAACAATTGAATCCCACATAGCTATTAAATTCGCTGTTTGGCCACTTTGTTTGTGCAGCATCCTCTCCTCCATCAATTCTCATGCCTGCAGTAGTAATGGGTGATTTACTGCCCGGTGCGTGATCCCCCTCAGATAGAGGTGGGATGGTCCAGACTCATCTCATACCCCCAGAACTTAGAGGCTTGGGCCTTTTAGAAATGTTCACATTGAGAGATAGTAATTGTCTTTCGGAAAATTGATGGTTATATAGTCAATGGGGTTCCATAGCGAAAAAGCCTAGAGTCGAAGCCGCGCTCAAATGTTGGTCAAAATAGGTATCGTAAAGCAAATGTTATGGAAGCTCCAGCATTGTAATGCATGATTGAGCGTTATAAGTTAATCAAAGCTATCTGGTTTCTGTAATTAAATGCTTTACATAGTAATGTTCACTATTTCTCAATTTACCAAGTTGAGGGCACACGGTGGATTCGTAGTGTCCGGTTTGCGAGATTGAACCGTGGTCAATTAGCTTAATAGAGCTTTCAGTGTCTCTGTGAGGCCCTCGGTCGATCAACTCAGTACCGAGTCGCAACTACTCTTTATGATCCCAACCGTCGCGGCAGACTCGACTGATCTGACAAATGCCAGCTGCTTTGGTGCTGGACAATGGAGCCTACCAAATAAAAGCAGGGTTCAGTAATAGCAAATGTTCCACAATATTCAACAGTATTTCCAGAGGTCGCGACAGACGCCTGTACGTAGGAAATGAGATCGATAACTGCAAAGATGTCTCGGGTATGTACTTTAGGAGGCCAATAGAAAGAGGTCAACTGTACTCTTGGGAAGCGCAAAAACTTATATGGGATTATACATTCGATTCTGGAATTCTTGGTCGAGAGGTTGATCCGTCAGAGACTCATTTCATTCTGTCTGAGATGCCTTACACTCTTGGAAACCTCACCGTAAATACCGATCAGATATGTCTCGAAGAGTACAATTTTAAAGAGTATACGAGGCTCACGCCTCAAGCTATGGCTTCTTGGAATGATATGGGTAAGTTGTATGGGGATGGAGTGGCCAACAGAGACTGTGTGCTCGTCGTGGATTCTGGTTTTACAGCCACTCAAGTTGTTCCAGTGATCAAAGGTCAAACACAGTGGAAAGGTGTGCGAAGACTCGATGTTGGTGGTAAAATTCTGACCAACTACCTCAAAGAGACCGTCAGTTTCCGTTACTATAATATGATGGACGAACCCTATATTCTTAATGCTATCAAGGAGCAAGTGTGCTACATCTCCAATGACTTTGTTAAAGACCTAAACAAATGGAAAACTGACCCCGCCGAGTACGCAATGTCTTACTTGCTACCTGACGCGTTGAGTCCTGAGTACAAGCTCGGAAGAGTGGTCAGTAATGTTGATGGAGTCAAGCTCCGTAAAAATGGTAACCAGGTATTGACTTTGGGTAACGAGCGGTTTTCGGTACCAGAGATCCTCTTTGATCCTTCAGATATCGGTCTCTATGAGGCTGGAATACCCGAGACAATTGCACAAGCCATCGAGGCTGCCCCAGTTGAAGCACAACCACTGTTATGGTCGAATATTGTTCTTACGGGTGGTACATCCAAATTAGAAAATTACGGCTCGAGAATAGAATCTGCATTAGAAAAGCTGTGCCCTCAGGGTGTCCCTCTACGGGTAAGATCAGCTATTGATCCTATCACTCTTGCGTGGACCGGAGGCGCCAGGTTTGCATCTAATAGAGAACGGAAAAAGTTCACTATATCGAGACAAGACTATCTCGAACAGGGTGAGTACTTGTGTATTCGCTTGTTCGGGAAAAGCCCTTATGAATAATGTGTAACTAGATATCTAATTTAATAAATAAAATGTTCAAGTAGTGGCTACCCAGGCAATTCCACCTGCTCCAGTACAGACTATACCAAAGAAAATAGCTTGGGCAGTGACTTGGCCGAACCACGACGGATTAGTTTGAAGATTAAATATCGCTGCGCCAAGGCCACTGAAGGCCACACCAAATAGAAGTCCGATGATTAAAACGCTTCTCACTGTGCCTAGAAGATGCGACCCATCATCACCAATAATAATGCTGTACGCCAAAAAGGTAACTGTTCCAGCAAGCACGTAACAAATGCAGCTAAGCATTGCCATGATCATATCACGCATCGCTACACGTGCCTCTGAGTGTGGAAAAGATTCATAGTGAGGTATCTCTTGAGCTGCCAGGCGAGGGGAATAAGGCAAAAGACGGTCAGTTTCGCTCTCCTCACCTGGTTCAGGGCTGCTCTCACGAGACTCACCGGTGAACATCGACCGTAAATGATACATACTGCGTCGCACCTTCTGTGATAAATGGATAATGGGTTGAGATAGTTGCTCAGCTACACCAATACGCCCATCATCCTCGTGATCAATGTAGACAGCGTACTCGCCGTCCTCCTCGGGAAAGTCGAACTCGTTCCAGTACCTGAGTGTCGAAGGGGAGCTCGCTTCTGCGTCGCCATCATCTTCTTCAAGACCAGGTGGCTGAGAATTTGCGTTCAAGAGAATGGTGCTGCGCTTAGAGTGCAGTCTGGAATCAGCAGATTGAGGAGCCTTGTCGTTCGAGGGACTGGGAATTTCAACGGTACGACGAATATCGGTTCCATCTTCAAGAGTCTTCAGCCAGGACGGTCTGCCAACGAAAACATCGGGGTAAAGCTGCAGAGCACTTAGTGCAAACAAACTAAACGATGCACTAGGGACATGTACAAGGTGAGACTTCGTCGCCTCCTCCACAAAACTGGGAGTGTCGCCTGTCCAGCAAATTTCCAGAACAGCATGAGGGAATCCAACTGCTCTAGAACCATCTGGGGTATGGATAGAGATGTGTTCATCGATAACCGCCCAAACTTTGTGGCTTATCATCATGTCAGCGCTACCCGGGCGCTCATCGCGATAACGAGTTCGTGTACTATGCACTGTTGCGAAAGGAGATGCCTTCGTTGCCTCAATCCAGCCAATTGCAAGTTTCTTAGCGACATCCTCACTAGAGTTGAGGGATGGTAGCTTTCCATCTAAAAGAGCCTGGGTTTGAGATTGGCTGAGTCTGGCACTAGTGAATCGTCTGAGACCGCCTGTAGGTGCACATAGCCACGAATCCTTTCCGCCTTGGCACAATTGCCCCGGCTGCTTGCTATTACGGATATAGTCGAATGACTCGCTATCAAAGAAGGTCGTGCGTACCTGGTCGCTACCTTCCAGTCTCATGTGAGGTAAAAGAGTAAGAAAAACTTCCATTACACTGTCTTTGGGGATCCAGAGGCGCAGTCTTTGGGGCTGAGAGGCGACTTGAGCATCCAGGGCGGCAGATGCTGTGGATTCATCGGCGCTACCTCTGATAGAGCCCAGCGCCTTGAAATTACCATCCCTGCTCATGTCCCACAATACTGAAAGTTCCAAAAACCTTGGGGTGAGATCGATTCTCCCTGCAGAGTCGTCTGCCCCAAGGCGTTCTTCAAATTCATCAAGTAAGGTACCACCATTGGACCATTTACGGTATTTTTTGATGAGTTTCTGAAATCCTGTGTACTGTGCCTTGGAAAACCTGCTGAGGTGTTGAATATCTCTTGTCAAGCGAGAGATTTCATGATTGAAGCGCTGCTTTCCTTGCTGATCGTGGTCAGAAGCGAGCTGCTGTACGAGCTCCTCACATTTAGCAATACGGAAATCGATTTCACCTGTTTTGGATTTCACTACGAGAGTAAAGTTCTCAAACTCACGGTCAAAAAAAGCCGCAAGATTCTGGAGATCCTCGCTAGATGGTTGGCACGTGGTCACTTTACGAATCTCATGCTTGAGATCGTTGTAGAGTATGTTATGAGCTCTCCACTCAAGCACACTGTAACCAGTTAGTTGTGCACCGAATTTCATCAATGGTGTGATAGAAGGCGGATGACAAAAGGGGATGCATGCGCTTATCCATGCTACTTAAGAACAAATTTGGTATGCGTATGCACGCATGTTGACGGAGTTATCCATGCAAACACTGAGTCTGCAATAGCCAGGAAATCATCTAGCACTTGTAATGTCTTCATATTCATTCAAGTAATGCTATCATATCGATCTATTTCCCAGCATAATTAGAATAGTCAGACTTTAGTCACCGAGTTGATACCGTTACCAGGGTGATCAATGGGGTTCTAAGGTCTAGTCTCTACGGCACCGTTGCTTTTCACTACAAGAAACCAACGTGAACCTGGTAAATAAATATATCGCATACTACATGTAAACTTGTTCAACTGATTCAGAGTCGCATGAGGTCACATGGCCGTTAAGCAGGTCCTGCGTCGGCGCTCATCATCATTTCTGCAGTAGATCAAATTGAGTATGCGTTGCATGAATTAGCGCAGTTCGCGGATAGAGAAACTCAGGCTGTTTCAAATAATCTCGGCTTGTTTGCCCAGAACTATTCGCAACTCATTTCCTCCGCCCTTCACTGGGCGTTAGTTCCTTGGCAAGAAAGAAAATTCTGCGCACACGTATTAAAGTAGCAACAGACCTTACGACTGTCGTCATATTGTCGAAATGTTGCTTAGATTGATGGCCCATGCGCTGTTTGCGCCATTAAGTGTTGCATGAGAGTTCCATGCAAGGTCCCAACGGCCAAAAATACCGCATGCATCTGCACCTGGGCGGAAAACACCGACTTTAGAGACAAGTTTAATGCTTTCCAGAGTACATGACATCCGCGGTTTCTATTTTGTCGACTCATACGACAATAACCTGAACCACGGCGTCAAAACGCCCCGTTTCTTGGCAAACTTAGCCTAAAGACCTCTTGCAGCCTCCATGCAGAGAAGGGAACATCACGTGTCTTTGTCTGTACCTGGATCCCGCAGTTCACGAGGTGGGTCAAATTCAAGACCATCGTGTTCAATTAGGTTCTTGAGGTAATGGGCAGTGTCTTTTCTATCCCGCTTGCTCTCCGTTTGATGGACCCGGGCGTATGAATCATAAACAGCGTTATCGGCGGGTGATTTATCTGCCAGCTTGGCTTTACGCTTTTTCTTTTTTTTGGAAAACTCATTCAGAATCTGAGAGTACGTCTCAGGATCGTAGTCGGCATACTTATCTCGCTTTGCGTCGTAATTGGGGGATTCTGCTTTTTCGTCCACCTTATCGGCATACCAAGGTGTCGTTGAGAGTAGTTTAGACTTCGCAAGCTTGACACTTTTGCCATCACTTCCTACATACGGCTTTTCCTCTGGTTCTTTGGACTCTGCACTCATACGGTGCCAAATTTGTAATCTGGGTGTGATAAATGATGAACTGGGAATGGCACAAAAATTTCAGTGTAATAATTTAAAGTAAAGCTGTGACATTTGCTGTAAATGACTTATAGTCCTAGCTATTTGCTTCACTGTCATGATATCGTAATTCAGAGAATGAATTCGTCAGGGTTTATAGTTTGAATCTATATATATATGGTGTCATATCTGATCTGATCAATCGAAGCCGGTGAACTCTTCGTCATCTATTTCTTCCTCACTTCCTTCGCTACCAGCCTCTTCTTCCTCTTCATCCTCACTGCTTTTATCGAAATCGTCCTCGCTATCTGAATCCTCGGAAACTTCCTCACTGGGAGTCCACTCAGAGACAAAGCCCCAACCTTGCAAACGCTCATCCCGCAAAACATTCTCAATTGCATAAAGCTTCACTGTTTTGAAGTTGGTCGTCTTTACAAAATTGATGATTGGAGCCAAGATCTGCTCGACGGGAAGCTCCTCGTCGTCGTCTTTCACCTTCTCGAGCTCATCAAGAATTACATCGAAAAAGTGTAAACGTAAAGCATGGGGGATCTTAGCATCATCGGGCTGACAAGGGTACTTCTCAGCGCTCTCTTGATACTGCGCGAGCCACATCGCGCTCCAATTCTCACGCTTGAGCTTCTCCAAAATAGCGGCGACATAGCGTCTTACCAACATCAAGAACTTATCGATACGATGCTTGTCAATTGAGTGCCAGTCGCGGGACATAATATCCCAAAATGCATTAATAAAAGTCCAGTAGTTGTTGTCTCCAAGATTTTTTGTCAAATCAGCCAATTCCTGCACTAGAGCCTGTTGGGTCATTGGACGGTCACTGTGCCAGACTGTGAAGAAGAGACCTTTCCAAAGCTTCTGAAGCTTCGCTGTATCGAGAGTTCTCTTTCCAGAAATATATTGGCCCAACACTTTTAAGGCTTGCTCACGAACTTTACGCTCATTGTCCGCAAGCCGTTTAATCACTGCGGACTCATCGAAATCTGAAGAAGCGGGAAAAGACTCACTCTTTCTCTTCTGAGACTTCGAGGATGCACTCTTGGCCTTTGATGCATTCTTGGCTTTCAAAGATTTGGGTTTGGCCATTTTATTTTGTCTATGCTGAAATTTGTGGCGCCCTAGATCTTTACGCCTGACGTAATAATTTTTCACCTCGGCCGGGTAACCGGAACACATGTATATAATGAGAAGTAATCTATCAGTTTTTTTGTCTTGGTCTGCGTCCTTGCAACATGGGCAGCTGGCTCTTTCTAGGGCTAGTTCTGTTCTGAGTGAGGATGTCTCGGCACTCGTGCGGAGGTGGACTGTTTAAGAGTGAAACCCATAGAACCCTGTCGACAGACCATTGATCAACAAGTCTTGATCTCGCCTTGTGCTGAGATCGGCTTGGCCGGCATATTCCTAAACGCTGCGTACGGCCGTTGGCTAATGGACGCTCGGGTAAAACCATGCTGGATACATTATATTTTGCCATAATTTTTGTTAGTTTCAGGACGTAGTCATGCAAATAATTGATCCTTCTTCCTATTTAAAACCTTACTTCCCTGTTAGGATAAACACATTTAAAACCACGTTAGATCAAACACAAGGACCATTGTTCAACACGTTTAGTACTAACTACGCTCTGTCGGTTTAACAGGAGTGCTAGCACTTAGATATCACTACAACTTCGTGAAACTTACATGAACTCCTTCTCTTTTTTTTTCTCATACACTTTCACCACGCAGTTACTCGAAATACAATGGATTTTTAGTTTCTAGTCGTTCGACTGCCCAGCCATACTTTGTAGGCCATAGTGGGTATTGCTGTGGGTCTTTTCTACGTCATAGTAGGAATCAGATCCCTTCATTGTCCATCTACCTTTGGAGGAAGTACAGAAGGAAACCTCAATTCACCGACCCCTAGTCCTCATGCCATCTGTAGTGACGGTTGATCAAAAAGATCGCGTGGTAAAAGTGACCTATATTGCGATGTAGGTCTAGATGCTGGTCAGCGTTTTCAGCCTGTGCAAACGCTGCATATATTTCGCTGTAGCTACTCGGAATAGCATCGTCATTTTCAAGGGGTTTGATAAGTGCCCACCACCTGGCCATCACTGGGCAGGCAAAGAGCATGTGTGTGGTTGTGTCCGGAGCCTGACGGTATTCATGTTCTAAATTAAGCCCCTGTTTTGTTGTCGGTCCTAATGGCCATAGTATAAAGACTGACATACTACGCAACTAAATCTAGCATCGTAATTAGGACTGTGTGCTCAAGAACACATTGAAAGCTCGCACCTTATATAACAAATTACGAGTAAAGGTTGTTAAATTCTAACTACATGATTGAGTTTAATATTATCAGATTTATGTGCGTCTTTCCCAAGCCTTCGAGCTAGCTACGCTGCGTCATTGAGCTCTACCACCAGATTCTTCACGTATATAATGTTTGACATAATACAAGGGGAAGAATACGACATATGAAACACAATTCAAACCAATATATCTCAGCTCCCCTCCATCGTCAAATAGCTAGGTATGCAATGCATCATGTAGGGTACCTGCGTTTGACCAGACTGACTAATATTCGTCTGAAGTATCATCGACTGGCCATCTAAATGCCAAACGAGCAGAAATAAACGAACAGTATTTATTGAAGAGCTTAATGTATATCAATGCGCCAAGTTGAACACTCGCCCCTCTGCGGTATATTATGGATTTCTCATAATTTGGTACTCCTATTCAAGGGGTCACGACGCCCCTGGCTGAGACATGTCAGACTTTGCACCCCTGCAATCAATAAGGCGGTATTTGAGGAATGACAACTAAAGGTTTGCTACAAGAAAACGCAGATATCTCTGAATCAATTGCTAATTTTCAACTGCAAATCAAGGCCACACATGTGCTTGTTCCCTACACCTTCCTGATTCGGACTGATCAACGACACCTTATTACCCAAAGAGGAGATGCAGGCTAAAGTGCATAATGGTGCATTAGTGACATTTTCGAGTGACATGTTAGGGGATATAAATGACCTGAACTATCAAGGTTCAATGTTTCAGTCGGATTCGACCCCTTCGTAGCAGCTTTGCAGCTCAGGGTTGTAAGATGCCATTCTGTTACGCTACATTCTTGGACCCCTACCTGTAAGCTTCCTGCATCAAGCTCGTTTCAGGACGCAGCCGCACAACCATATTTGCTCGTATTTGACACCTGGTACTTTCTCTCAAACAGTTTAGATATATTTAAGCTTATATTTTTAATTTGCATTGTCGTGTAACGCGTTTTACCCAGTCAAATGCGGCTTTGACACATTGAGGTAGCGCACATGCCAAGACGCGCGTCAAGATTCGCGTGGGCTCGGTTTCGCGATCGTTTCAGGAACAAAGCATATATTGTCAGAGCAAGACTACAGTGACCCAAAAATGTTTACGCTCTTTACAACTTTCTACACTCTTTCCGTTGTCTCTGCGTTAGGTAGCGGCCCTTATTCCAATTCTTCTGCCGTTGGAGGACTTGGAATCTCCAGCTCGGCGGGGGGTCATGTGGAGACATCTCAACCAGTCTCGAGTACCCTTGCACAAGTTATTAGTTCTCAATCCAAACACAGCCCCACAAACAGCCCCGATGCTTCATCTCAGGTCACACACACCGCAGGAGGAAATGAGAAGGGATCCATTGCGCCTACTCCAGGATCTGCACACTCCCAAGACTCCATCAAGGGCCCTCAGCCTCAGACCACAAGCGCGGATGCGGCGAATGGCGCGCCTGCGCACCCGAAGCACTCTCCCCCAGCAGGCAACGGGGGCGGTTATCAATACCACTCATCAGCCATTTGGGTCAACTCTACTACACCTACAGAGCATGCTGCTGCTGCCAACCCTACTGGCGGAAGCGATGATGATGAAGTCACCACCACTCTCACAACTACACAGGTCAAGACAATGGTCGATGTGATCTACACGAGAAACGGCACCGCTGTAACTACCAGTCATGCATACTGAATATCAGTAGCCCAATGAATTAAATAGACCGTCAAATAAACTATCTATCGCTAAACCATGAAAGACACGAAAACAGCTTTCAAGCCAATATACCACTAATAATCGGGGACTATGAGACGTAAGAGCACATGCATACGCATGAAATTGTGCAGCTTCGTTACTTCGTAACAGATATCAGGGCACCTCGATGATGAGAATGTGGAAGCCTAACCGCTGTTTTTGGTGCTAGTGGTATGATGAAAACAAAGACTTCCTCAATGAGATCCCTACTAGATATCGTAATGCATTAATTTCGAAGCATTGAAAGCCCCATCCGCTTTCTCTAGGACCAGCCCTGAAAACACAAGTCAAGCAGCTAACCGCATGTATAGGTGGCGAAGCGTGTTGTCAACCAAGTGCAGAGTAGCCCAATGGGCACCTGAGTTGCTAGCGAGAACTAATTTAATGGATAGAGCACCTCGCTGCCCAATGTGCAGGTTGAGACAGCCCCAAATACTGTCAACATGTGAAGTTTGAATGCACCTTTGTGCGGCGATTATGGTGAGATACCCGTCCAAGAGACTTCCAGATCCAGTATACGAGCTGGGTGGAAGTCTATCAAGATTACCGAGACCTCAAGAAAGAAGGACTTCGCATTAGTTGGCATGAGGAGATGGCAAATTTCTACTAGGGAACTGGAGTGTGTTGTAGAGAGTTCCAGAGGGCGAGTGTTGCTTCCCCTTGGCAAAATTACGTCCACTTTAAAAACCGCATGAAGCTATGGCTCATGCATAAAGGGAACACATCTCCAGAGAAACCTCCACGATATAACCTCTACTGGAAAGGGAACTGCATGAATTTAGAAAGGGACCATCACTACTGATGGCAAAATGCCAGAAAGTACATGGAAATTTACGCCTAGTCAGCGGTCAGTAGTAATTTTACGGAGGAATATTTGCATGACAGCCGCGTAAAGGCCCATTGTACTACTGTAGCTAATTTATTTTTTACCACCATCTCTCCTTGCGGCTCGCGATTTCACGGGGTCATACGTCCTGCGCTAATTTTGCGCGTCACTCTCACGGCTGAGCTTCCTTGCTCGCACTCTGACACCCCGGAGATTTAGTCTGCAAAAGTTCAAAACTATTTATTTTCTTTTGTTTTATTAACCGATTTTTGCCGGGTTTTTAATTCAGCCTCAAAGGCGTGTGGCCACCAAAATAGAATTTTCGAAGAAGCGTCAGTGGTTTAGTGGTAAAATACGACGTTGCCATCGTTGTGCCCCCGGTTCGATTCCGGGCTGACGCATTTCCAACTTCTTTTTTGATTTTTAGTCGTTTTTGCATTTATTTAATTGTGATTTTACGAACAAAGAGTCTTTATCCTCAAGCTATGGAGAGCAATTCAATCGCACGGAAGCTTAAAGTTGCTTCTTAACGCGACCACCTCCGTGAAGAGTGTGTATCATCACAAACATGTGCTAATAGTATTGGCTAAACTAACACTTGTTTATCAAAATTCTAGCTATTTGATGTAGCCATCCTGCTTGAGCTTATCAAGAAGACCTGCTTTCTCCCAGTCACCCATAACAAGATCCTTGTAGTGAGGGGAGCCTTGGTCCCCATAATAAACAACAGTTGACTTGGTTGCCTCTTCGACATTGCTGCAAGGTGAAGAAGTGTAACCATCGAATAGTTTGTAGACAAATTCAAGCGCCTCAAGAATGGACAAGACAGCAGTGCCACCATGCTCGAGCAAACTGAGGCGATAGTAGTCGACATGGACTCCGGCCTTACACCAGCTATCAACTGTACCATCTACTTTGGTGACATCAATAATCTCATCTTGAACACCTTGATAAACCATTACTGGGACAGTGGGGTGCGAGTGCACACCAAGCCACTCTTTCTCCAAAGGTTCGTAAACTCTGGGATCAGCAAGGATGCTTTCACCACTAGGATCGTTGGTGTATCCCCAAATATTTTCAAAGACGAAATTGATTATGTTGGCCACAACGCAGCGCTTCGCAATCATATTGAAGCGCCATCTGATACCAGGACGAATTCTCTCTTCAATGACTTCGTGAATTGAGGGGTATTCAGTACCAAGTCCGGTAATACCTGCGCCACCGAATCCAGCGAAAATTCCTCCATTGATTGTATGGATGACCTGTGTGATGTTCACAACGAACCCGCCAACGAGGCCACCGAGAATATGGTCTTGCAGGTCAGTAGCATAGTTAGGCAGGGTCTCGAGAGCATGGCCAGTGGCAATTGAGCCACCAGAATAACCCCACATGACAATCTTATCGTACCCGTCACTGAGACCGATTTTCTCTTTGTGATTCAAAAAAGCGCGAATAGAGTCGAGGGTGGACTTACCCTCCTTGATACCCGCAGCGAATGAGGAGTTGACACCTTCATGATCAGGCCAATTAACGACAAATCCAAGCAGGAGTAAGATATCGAAAGTGGGGTCGGCAACGCCAGTGATAATGGAGTACGATGGTGCGCATTGCAAAGAGTTGGCATCTTCCCAGTTCTGATAAGACACGACCTTTCCATTGGGGTTGTTTGGGATCATCACAGTAGTAATATCGGCTTGAGGCCATCCAAGTGTGGACTCAGTCCGATAGGAAATCTGGTAGGCATGTTTAACGTTCTGCCAGATGAGAGAAAGACCTACTTCTCTCACATCAAGAACATCGCCATTATCTTTGTCAACATAAGTAGAGGGGTCGGGGTGATAGAAGGGATCGTCGCGGGGGTCTTGGGGATGTATTCCTTTCTCACCGACCCAAGCAGTTGGATCAACTGGGTTCTCCAGAGAGAAAGGAAGGATAGGGAGCCAGTCAGGGGGGGTAAAGTTAGGTCGCAAAAAAATGTTTAGAAGTGTGCTGAGAACATTTACACCAAGCAGATCAGAAATTCCTCCCAGCTCGGTCAGTGAGAAAGGTGAACGGCCAGAGTTGAGTTCAGCTACTCGGGACGCATCTGAGAATAGAGAAAGTGCGAAAAACTGACGAGGATTCACCATAAGCACTTAAAGTACGTGGCGTTGCTCATAAACTTATATGAAACAGAAAATTAAGCGAGGTGCGGTGCATGGTATGCATGCTCACATGCATTGTGGGGTATCTTGCATGCATATGTCACGCAAGGGTCTCGGCTCTAGGCTCGCACTACTGGATGATAGGGCACAAGATTCATTATATGATTGTGTTAATGTGTACATTGGAGATAAACCACGCCAGGGAATTTGTGATATAGCGCATAACAGAGAGACAAACGTACGCTGGCTACCAGGCGTGCTTATGACTACCTCTCTGTTGAGAACTACCAAGAATGCCTTAATGTGGGGCGCAACCGCATGAGTAACGTGCAGATCACCGTGTTTCGAGTCAGGATCTTGGAATGCATCAAGAGGCTACTCTGATGCGGCTAATGGGGAAGGGCTAATTGCATCGTCAAATAAATTATTCCAACGCGATAAAGGACTAGGACAATGGACTTCGGACAATTTGTAGTTCTGTATGTTTGACTGCCACGAGAATCAATTGAGCGTATGTAGATCATATGGCTTCAGAATGCAGAAGTCAGGGTAATAGCCCGCATAACAATGGGACCATCAATTTGTTTCCCGTCAGTCGTTTTGGGGTCAGGAGTGAACGAAATTCGGCCTTTAAAGGTTCAAACTGTGAGCTGCACCTAAATCGACCTACCGTCACTATCCTCGCTCACACGGATGAAAGTGAGGGCCCCTAGAAGAGGCACAGACAGATCGTGTTCAAACCCCCACCTGATCTTTTTGGTTAAAAATCTTGCATAACCTCGCATAGCTCACGCTGATCCACGCAAATAGGCAGGGATCGTCAGTGCTAAACACGGGGTTGATGAACAGTACAGTATGATGAAAAAATGGAGACGACCAAATCTTAAATTGGACGGGTATAAAAAGCTTTAACTTGTTTAATTCACTGTATTAGAAGCTGCAAGTCCACTATCAGCCTTATGTGACTCTAGCGCATTCTGGTAGGCACTGGAGACGTCAGTATTCTTCACAAATACTATGAATCAATTGTTAGATGTTTCGGAGTAAAATGCGTTTATCATGTACAGCGAATGGCCGTCGCCAGCAGCACGGCGTCTGGCCCCCGGTCATGTGACTGGTTAGCCGATCATGAAGATAGCTGTGCCTGGAGATAATCCAAGAAGAATTGGATAGCGCAATATATTCTTATGTATACAGTGCTGAATACTGCGACTTACTGGCCGGACTTTCTTTATTTCAGTTTGGTAGTAATGTTGCGCGAAATTCTAGCAATATTACCTCGATAGCCTTTCATAGCATCCTTACTTCAGCTAGACAGAGAAAACGGGCCAAGAGAGCAATGTTCAGGGCAATTTTAGGGATAGTCCTATTGACTTTGCACATTCTTGCTGGTAACTACTGGATGAACGGGTACAACAAATCCCGAATTGCTAAGATCCATCCCATTTCTGGCAATGAGAAGCATCACAAGCACTCGACCAGAGAAGCGTGCAGTGAGGTACCTAATCGATTATACATTGTCTATGGAGGCAGTGGATTTATTGGCTCTTGGATAGCCAGGTATTTGCTTTTAAGAGGTGAGACTGTAGTCATTATCGACAAACACCACCCCCCTGCAGATCTCGCTAGGAACGATGTTAAGTTCTACCATAATCCTATGGACGACGATAAATTAATGGATCTTTGCGTCAGTGATGTGCTTGAGGCTCATTGGCATAACAATGCCGACATCATTGTTTACAACAGCTGCTGTGAGCGGCAGTATCCTCAAGTGCGTCACCACTCCAAGTACGACCCAGGTCTCCGCGCAACTGAGGTTCTCCTATACACTTTACAGCCTCGAGCTGACTATGCCAAATTCACTATTATCAACATCGGTGATACTATGTGCGAGCGCACGCCTATTCATTGGATGAGGTGGTGGGATCGTCGTAACTGGATTCAGGTTTCGCCTGACGATGCAGGCATCAAGGATCGAAATTACGGCAAAGCTTCCACCAATGAGGTAGCAACAATTTATGGCTGGTATCAGGGCTCCATTGAACAAGCAACTTTCAAAAGCGTGTTTGTTTCCGCCGGAATTCGTTCTGAGGGTGTAGTTGTTGGTCACCTTGGCGATAACCAGTTGGCGAGGGCTATCTTTAATGGATATGGATTACTCCATAATTGGGGCGTTCCAATGAACTTCATTCACGTCGAGGATCTTGTGAGAGCTGCGTTATCTCTTGAGTACCAGCTTTTGGCTCCTGAGACACGTCAGGAGTACAATGGTCTTATATTTAGTGTTTCTGGTGCCCGCGTCACAACATTGGAGCACGTATACGATTACATCAAGACCAAGCGTAAGTTTAAGACCATTCCCATTCATCCTATTGTAGTTTGGGCTCTTGGTTATCTCATTTCGTTTTTGACCATGATCTTCTCAAATGAAAACTATGCTGCTAACGCAAACTTGTTTACGGGAACACCCAACTCATTGACCCTGGCCCGGTTCTTTACAGTTCAAGGTGGCCACAGGCGTAACCATAAAAACGTGCAACGGACGCAAGAAATGCTGAAGTTCAAGCCTAACTACACCGACATGGGTGCGATTGTGGATGAGATCATTGAGGAGGTTGAGGTGCTTGAGAAGAAACTTCAAAAGGAGAAAGCAACTTAAATATGGAAATACGTAATTGATCGGTTCGAAGGTGCCTATTCGTGGTCCATGGAGGCGTGGCTTATTTGGATACAAAGCGTTGTATAGACGGTGCTAGTGCACATACGGTCTAAAAGCTAATGGAACCACTCGACCTTTACTTATACTTATATAAAGTAGCATGCGGCTCATTGCGCTCCATGTAGCAGAGAAACGGCAATCTGCAAGCCTAAATGCCATGCACATAGTTGCACCCCATACTACACCCCCTTATCCCCTTCAAAACAAGCACGGCTCCCATCTTATCGATTACCTATCATGCAGTGGCTCAGCCTATTATCGTCCATAACGACACCGGAATTAGACTCTTTTGAGTCCCCATTCCGTCTCGGACTTGGGCATGAGACATGCCCTGTCAATTCACCAGCTAGCTGCTCCCTCAAATCGGAGGATTCCTGCTGCTACGAAGCAACCAACGGACTATTCCTGCAGACTCAATTCTGGGATTATGACCCTGCCACGGGAGACAATGATACCTGGACGATTCATGGGCTCTGGAGTGACAAGTGCCTCGGAGGATTCAACCAGTTTTGCAACCCTTCTTGGGCAATCAAAGATGCCGTGCAGATCTTGGAAAACGCCAAAGAGACCGATCTTCTGGAGTCGATGCGTAAGAACTGGCGCAACATGAACGGTGATGACCCTAGTTTGTGGCTTCATGAGTTCAACAAGCACGGAACTTGCATGGCAACTGTTAATCCTGACTGTTACCACACTGAAACCCCAAAGTACCAGTATGTTGTTGACTTTTACAAGTCTGTTGTTAGTTTATGGGAGACACTACCATCCTATGATTTTCTGACTCGCGCGGGAATTCACCCTGATGAGGACGCAACGCATACTTTGGAGGAGTGGAATCAAGTGTTGGGTCGACACGTCAATGGCAAGAAAGTGTACTTGGGATGCGACAGAAACAATGCAATCACCGAAATCTGGTACTTTTTTACACTCCAAGGAGCGGTGGCCAACGGCAAGTTCTCACCAACTGATACCATCAGTACATCTACCTGTCGAGATGGGTTCAAGTGGCTGCCAAAACGCATTGGTACTCATCCACGCCCCCCTCCACACCGTGGACCCGGTGGTAAGCGTACCCATCTTGAGATTGAGGGCCATGATGGTTGTATTATTAGTGACGGCTCTTGGTATAAGAGCGGGACCTGCGCATCTTTCCAAATTGAAAAAACCATAGGGGGAGTAGAGCTGAAATCTTCAAAGGGTCCTTGTGGAGTTGATGGTGGGCGACTTGTGTGTGGAAAATCTGTTTCTTCGAGCGATTTCACGGCAGAAGGTGGTTACCTGGCGTACGGCGGTGAGACATTTTGGAGCGCAGCGCGTGAGCCATCGAAATTTGGGCGCAGTCCTGTTAGCATCGGTAGTGATGGAGATGTGAAGTTCAAAATCAAAATCGATGATGCTCAAACTGCAGCAGTCCAGCATGAGTGAGACATATTGACGCACAATCAACTTCAACATCAATATTCTCGCAAGTATTTAGATGTAACCGCACTTATCATATTTAGAAAATGAGCCAGCTCAACCAAATTATGAGTTTATACAGATAGGAAATTTATTAGCCCCCAGTTAGTGTGGTAAGACTAGCGTAGCTAGTTTCATTGCAGTTTCTCAACCTAAGAGCTTTTAGTATATTTATCTGGATACAAAAATACAATCTGCTTGGTTTTTAAGCTGTCGCAAGTCAGCCGCTGCCCACCAAGACTTTGTGCTGTCCGGGGTAAAGTTGTGGCTATATTTAGAACCAAAGGCACCGATCCGATAAATCATTGCGGCATCAAGCAGAAATCGTAACAGAAGCACAATTAGCTCAGTCACTTGAATGTAGCTTATTAGAGACAGGCGAGGGGATCACAAGCAGTTCCATACGAAGTAGCTAAAGATAGTAGTATGGCTGCGTCCTTGAAGGACCGAATGGGACGACTTGGGACCGATTGGGACAGTGGGTTTTACTGGTGGTTTCTTTGTTAGTTGAAAGTTTTAACCGACATTGAGAGAGTCTGTACTTGAACTACTTCAGAATTGACTGCTAGTTCTGTAGTATGCCTCAACATTGCCTCCATATTACCTACAAGCCTAAAGCCTCATCGGGGCATGCGGGAAAATATAACTAACAATAGAACGAATGCAGCCAGGATTACCCCTAAAAAATTCTTCTATATCAATTTCGCCATTCAATTCTGTGCTGGTGATTTTATCCCTCGCCCTCGTCCCGCGACCTCGCATTGATTACGCTCACTTGGCAATGGGATCCACGCTTTCGTCATCCATGAACCGTGCCCCCCTCGAACGCCGGAATAGCGTGCCATACGGGGTGCGAGCGTTGTCTCCGGGGCATTTATCTAATATTTTGGGAACAGAGGGCTCTGTAGTGATAGATGTCCGCACCTATACTCAGTTCTCCGAGTCGCGGGTCAAGGGTGCCGTCAATGTATGTATTCCCAGCACTTTACTCAAGCGTAGCAGTTTCAACTTCCAAAGAATGCGCGAGTTTGTGCCTCAAAAGGCGTCCAGAAAGCTCCAAGGCGTCGACAACTGTCGTATCGTCGTTTTATACGATCACAAGACTTCGTCACTCGAAAGCTGTGGGCCGAACTCTTTGTTATGGACAGTTCAAAAAGTTCGCCGCCATTTGGACGAAATTAATCCAGAAGCTCAGGTGGGCTTTGTAGTTGGCGGTTTTATGGCTCTTGATGAATCGATAGTTGATGGGTCCCCATTACCGGAGGATGCCCAACCGGTAAACCCTTTACCGCCGGTTGTGACCCAAAGTGTGGCTCCAGCGCCTTGCAGCCAAACTTTATATATAAATGAAGGCTTGTCACGTCATATCAACAAGTTTCCAGGCTGGATTCAGGACCTTTTTGTTCACCAAAAGAGTAGCCGCAACCTTGTGGCGATCAACTGGACACAGCTTCAAACTGCGGAGTCTGTTCGTGTACATCGTGCTCTTGGTGAGCAGCAGCTAATAGCGGGCGATATAACCAAAAATCGTTATTCAGACATCGCTCCTTACAACCATACCCGCGTGCTACTGAAAACTACCCCTGACTATATTAACGCATCTCACATTCAAGCATCGTACTCAAGGCTCAGATACATTGCTACTCAGGCCCCTCTCCCTGCCACATTTGCCGACTTTTGGCAACTTGTATGGGATGAAAATGTACCGATGATTGTCATGCTCACGACCCTTAGATCTGAGACGGGGCAAATAAAGGGCGACAAATATTGGAATAAAGGCAGGTATAGAGATATTGAGCTTGCCAGTGTACAAGAAACACAAGCCACAAGGGGAATCATTCTTCGAACTATAACGCTTGTGAGGGATGGGCAAGAACGCCAGATCACTCAGATTCATTACGAAGACTGGCCTGACGTTGCCTGCCCAGGGTCTAGCGAAGATTTCTTTACACTTATGAACCTCAAGCGTGAGCTTTTACCACACCCTGAGGATCCTGTGGTGGTACACTGCTCTGCTGGGTGCGGAAGAACAGGAACTTTTTGCACAGTAGATTCGGTTACCACGTATCTTGCTGATCACCCCAATGAAGGCAATGATATTGTCAATTCTACAGTAGCTGAGTTCAGATCGCAGAGACTGGCAATGGTCCAGGTCCAGCGCCAGTTTATTTTCTGTTATGACACGGTCATCATGTGGTACTATCAGCACTTCATTGCACCAAAAGTTCCTCCTACACCTAACGTTTAGTTTATTTATTGCATAAATACTTTCAAGTATCTAGCCACGCACTTACCCTGTATCCTATGGTCGCATCGCCTGGCCATTAGCCGACCATCTATTCGGCTGCCTCGTGTTGCACTTTATGTATTCAACTATCTCTTATGGTGAAACGTTGCAACATTTCTGTGCCTCCACGACACTTTACAATGTTCATAATGTTTACAGGATACGTACACCGTTTAGACTGGCATGACCTTATGATCATACTCAAGGTCAGCCAAGTTAAGGTTGCCACCCCAACGGCTTGGTTACCTCTGTAACTAGCCCTTTCATGTCAATATGATGCACAGGGTCATTTTTGCTTAGCGCCCGAATACGAATCTGCTCAGGGGTTAGGTCGTCCTCGGTCTCTCCAGGGTAGAGTGGAGCATGGTAGATCTCAGCATCCCCGTTCTGCTCATTTACCTCATCAAGAACCATAGTCCAGAGGTCAATAAAAAGCGGCGCCTGGCTACTCAAAACGTCAGGCGAAACTTCTGCACATCGTGTCAGTCCTAGGGTTAGCAACTTACGGTCGTGGGGGTCTCCCACAAGTACCTTGATGGACCGTGACCACCCGTCTAATACCGTGGAGAAGCTGAAAGTATTGACCACTGCCTGTGGATTCTGGATTGCCATCCAGCTTAAAATAGAGAATACTCTTGTCATACGGATCTCAATAACAAGATCGCCGCTGGCGGAGCAACCGTAGCTCGTAAGGATTGGCACAAGACCACTCAGCATCAGCGATTCATGCCATTGGGCCAAAGGTAGATACTTTGCCATTACCTCGATGACGTTGAGCATCAAAATGACAGGCTCTACTCCAGCACTCGGCAGGTATTCAGCAAACAAACTCAGCAATCGCAAGCTTTCTTGGGGATTGGCCAAAAGGGAGGGCTCAAGTTGGATATATGACACCAAAATGGTGAGCTGCTCACCAATATTCTCTGTGCTGTGCGTGAGAAGATCAAGCAATGGCTTGAATAGATTAAGAAGAATTGGATATGGCTTGTCTGCGTTTGTGATCAAAGACTGCCACAGTCCTAACGCATCTTCCACCAAATAAGTAAATAGTGAGCTCTTGGGGTCTACAGATACTTCAAGAACTTCTGCAGCAAACTTGTGACAAATAGGAGACTTCTCTTTTGCAGAATCTACCAAGTGCATGAGTGTCTGAATGATTACTGCTTTGACTAGTTGGTTATCCGAGCGCTCAGACCACAAGGGCGGTAGAATATCCAAGGTTGTTGATACGTGTTCTTCGCTCATCTTGCGGCCCAATTGCTCCACAAGGGTGCAAAGAACCTCGAGAATCGACCGCTTGATATCAAGGGACTTAACCTCGTGATTTAACAGGGAATAAATTTTCAAAAATGTAGCCTCTGCGAAGGGCATAAACTCCGTTGTCTCGAAATCAAGATCGTCAACGGCACACTTGAGTGCTTGCAACGCAGCCAGCTGCACAGGCAAGTCATTCAGAGGACCGGAAGGGAACAAAAGCTCAGTGACAACTCTATACACGAGGGTACGAATTTCGCTGGTACTATGAATAGGCAGCCATTCTGCCACCAGTAAGCACATTCTACGCCTGATAATATTGTAGTTCTCATTTTGGGCATTTTGTGTGACTAGCATGATCAGTGACTCAAATACCTCAGAGATTTGCATTTTCTCGCTGAACAAAAAACTCCCATATTGTAGTGCTTGTAAGGCGGCATCGAACTGCAAAATATCGCCTGGGGACTTAACCGCCTGTTCAATAAATACCATCACTTGATCACCAAGTGAGGAGTACGTCTTGAGAAGCTTGAAATAAAGTAGCTGAAAGCAGACTTTGACGCTGAACTCATGGGTGGCTAGGAGCTCCTCCTGCACGAAGTCTTCAGGATCCTCTTTCCACAGTTCGATATCGTTCTCCGTCAGTACAAAGTAGCGGGAGAGAATGACCTCCACTATAGATAGCAGGACCCCGTCAGCGGTAAAAAATGCATTTGTTTGATCATAGGATGTGGCAAGGTCATTGCGGTCCGCCTGGTCTCTGAACCTCAGCTTCAACGGCAACATGTGTGTGTGAGTTGTGCGCACATCACGAGAGACCAAATCCAATAGATTAACAAGAATGTTCGCACCTTGAATAATGACTTTGTCATCCTGAGGAAAACCTTTGATAATGAGGCCCCGGTAAATATCGAGGACATCAAACTCATTGAAAAGCATGCAGAACGTGACCGGTTTACGATCAGATGTGCGCTCAAATATCTTGCCGATACGATGAACATGCTTATGTGTTTGAGCAAACTGAGGCAAAAGCTCCTTCAGAATTCCAGACAGGTCGACAGTAGACGTTTGTCTGTGTAACCCATCTGGGCCGCCATAAATTAACGTTCCTATGGCTTTGAGACAGATGTAGGATACGTCTAAATTACCAGAATGTAGTAATTTAGTATATGTAGGGACGAGAACCTCCAAGAGAGGAGCAGATAACTCATTCAAGTGTATTCTTTGAGGACCGATCTTGACAGGGTGGATAACCTTTAGAACATGATGCAGTAGTAACAAAGGGACCCTGAGCTCATTCTCCGAGGCAGCATTCTGAACTCGGGATGTAAGATCCTCAAAAAGCGATGGCCACCCTTTTGGAAAGTCGAGTTTGGCAACTTTGGCGACAACTAACGCAAATTGCTTTTCAAAGCGGGAATCACCACTAGACGCGGCATCAATCAGCCTAGACCTTATATGATCCTTCTCCTCTGGTACCATAGCGTTCCGCCAAAGGCCCTCAATATTGTTTTTCATTTGAATGATCGCCAGCCATCGGATCTCGAAATCCGCCGAACCAAGATAAATTTCGAGAAGGCCCGTCAGGAACCCAGCCTGTGACTTGAAATTTGATATTTGCTGCTCTCCCTTCTTGCGTGCATCGGCATTGTCTTGACTCCCTGCCAGCACCAACGCATCAAACAGTGACATGTCAGCTAGGTGCCCAGGTGTGGAGGAGCGATGTAGAATAGTGGAGCCAAAGATGTAATATTTTACAGAGGTTTTATTATAAGTGTAAATAGAGACAATCGGGTTAGCTATAGTGGTGCTCTTGAAATAGATCAACGCTCAATGCAAAGGGTTAGGCGGGAAGGCGATTATAGGGCATTTTCGGAGCTGTAAAAAGCAAGGGCAAGTGCAAACGTGATGACGCATTAAAATGATGAGAGTGCCAAGCGCACGAAGACTTTACATGTTTGATATTTCGGCTCTCTCAGATCGCTTTTTAGACTACTCGACTAGTTGGCCATAGCCTTCATGCAAATCCTGGAGTGCATGTGCATGCGTGTGAGTGCATGCGGAGTGGACGGTGAGATGATTACACATTTGAGCCTCACATCTGTTGAGACATAGGAGACTAATACCGCCCTTCGGCGCATTAATTAGGACCGGTGCTATTCCGTGCTCATACGATTTTATGCATCGCACTAAATCCAGCCAGTATATTAATCGAAGGTTGACGGAAGCAATTCCGTCATCATGAGTTTCGGTGGCAATCAATACATCATAATCAGTGCAGCTACAGTGCTTCTTTCTCCTACTTCATGAATCTCACCTTAGCAAAATGCGCTCGCGCACACTTATATGCCTAGTGAACAGCACACAGTATCTCAGGAACAATTAGGACTAGTAACAGTAACTCTGTAGAGTTATGAACCACTTAATCTATTCTGTATGTACATCTCAAATTACTTCAGACATCGAGATGATTATCCTCATCGGCTTCATCGAAGATCTCATCCCCTACTTCGGGCGCAAGATCGGCGATTTGGTCTTGAGCATAACGCTCAGCCAAGAATAAGTAGACGTAAGCACCAAGCGAACCTGCCGCTCCGTAGATTGTCACATGCTGTAAAATAAGGAACACCCGGGTCATAAAATGGCCCTTTTGACTGATGAAGAGGCCAACAAACATAATAACTAGATCGCAGCCGGCCAAGGGGATAGCGGGTGTAAGGAAACTGCGCCATTGCCAGCGGAAGTCCTCGGCGAGAAGAGCTCGGTTCACAGAGATCACTGCTACCAATCCAGCGACGGCGTAGAGCATCATGTCCGCTAACAAGTAGGATACATGGGTCAAATAAGTCTCTTTTCCAAGTGTTAGGTGAATTCCAAGCACGATGAATCGAGTAATACTAAGAGGGGCGGCAGCGAGAATAATGGTTTTGTTCAATCTCACCCAGTCAGGAACCGAGTTGGTAGAGTAAATACGTGCGGTCTCAGGGAATTCTTTGGCGGCACCCCATAGTGCAAAGGGAATTTGTAAACCTGTGAGGAAAATAGGCGTGAGGAAGTAGGCCATCCAAAGTACAGCAGGGTTATCCTGGAAGCGGGGCGTCTGCGAAAGGTCGGAGACAGTCTCATAGATAAGCAAGTATACCATAACCATGTTAAATGAGAGCAACGCAATAACATTCAGCAATGTGCGGTGACCGCCACTGGCGCGATAGATCATGGGGCCGATGCATGCACAGGCAAACATGACAAGGAGGTTCAGAATCTCTTCCATCTGATGGAAGAATCCAAATGGCAGGCCAATGAGCGCAAAGGCTAATGAAACTACAAAGGAGAAAACGGCTGGAGCACCGTGTGCCACTCCGATGCTGAAGATCATGCTTTTGTAGACGGGTTGAAACCTGATCTCCTGAGAACGACTCCAAATGCGCTGAAGCTTCTCGGGCTCGTTCAAGCCGCTTCGGAATTGAACAGTGTACCTCAGTGTGTAGGCAATGCCGCCAATCACTGCCAGTTCGAACAAGATCACCAGAAGTGTGCCTAGCATGATGATTATGTGTAAGCGTCACACGGCGTTTATCGAAGGACACGGAAATGCTATCTCGTAATTTGTTTTAGGTCGACACAAACCTGTAGGAGATTTTGGATAAAACACTCAGAAGCGCTATTAGATAGAATTGCCTAATGTGTCTTTCTCACTTGTTGCAGCTACTGATCAGGGCTGTAGGTAGCCAGCCACTGTCTGAAAATGGTACATAGGTAAAAATTGCGTATCGAACCTAAAGCACAGATTCAGAGCACTTGTTCAGTCGAAGGTCTTTCCTCGAAGAGTGCTGCGCTTGAAGTTCTCCGCCTCGATTTTAGTGCGTGTCTCACTCATACTCCATTATGCACATATGAATCATGCGTGCTCACCTTCACAATTGGGGTTGTCAACGCTAAACAAACCACTGAACATGATTTTAGAGGTGACGCTCGCGAATGTTTTAGAATACGTATGAGCTAAGTTGTGATACCATCAGGAGCCTTGTCGGAGCCAGAAGCCCCGGTGCCTTGTAGCCCACTGTATGCACGTGATGGCGTCTCGGCGCACGTAAGCGCCTCAAGACCTTATAGAATCTTGACGGACAAATACCTAGAATTTTGTTATGGGCGTGGTTCATTTGACCAGCTATTTATGCTTTTGCGCATTGACCATTGCTGTGTTCGTCTTTTTGAACTCGGAGCAACCATTCATTCTTGCGGATGTGTTCCACAAAGTCTCTAGTAGCGGCACAATAGTCTCGGTGCTAGCGTTAGTGGATGAACTAACTAATATATGTTTTTCGCCAGTTTGGGGTGCATTAAGTGATAAGGTTGGCACTCGATATGTTGCCGTATCTGGTCTGCTACTCCTCAGTGCGGGCATCTTCATGTATCCCCACGCTGGAGGCGTTTATCCCTGGCTTGTATTTATCCGGATCATTTTCTCCTGTGGCGCGAGCGCATGTGTCTCCATGATGACTGCAATGCTTGCAGAATACACCACCACGCACCTTTCCCTTGAGCGAACTGATGTGGAGGTTGAGACCGCTGCCTCTATTGGCTTTGCAGCTGTCCCATTGCTTGCTCAGGAAGTAGAAGGTGACTGGGATATATCCACAGATGCTCCTAGAAACACTGGCAAAATTGCCGGTCTCGTTGGCTTGGCCTCCGGCGTTGGTGCTCTGTTGGCTGTCTCAGTGTTGCTACCTTTACCCACAACCTTAGGATATGAGGACCATCCCGCTCAGGCGATCACATCTGCTTTTGAATATGTAGCCATTGGGACTGTTGTACTTGCGATCCTCTTATTGCTGACCCTCTATCAACATCAAGCAAAGGGAATACTGGCATGGCTTAGAGGGAAAGACTTGAGCATTTTCGAGGAAGCAGCACTCGATGTTCCTCAATCTCAATCTGCCTCTTATTGGGAGCTCTTGTCTGCAGGCTTCGGCGCTGCACGTACCGATCATGCCCTTCAGCTGGCCTATGCTGGAAGCGCTGTTTCGAGAGCTGCTAGTGTAGCAACCACCTTGTTTATACCGCTGATGGTGAATTCGTGGTACCATAGCACAGGCAAGTGTTCTCCAGGTAAGGGATGTCGTGAAGCAGTCGTGTTAGCGGCAATTCTCACGGGATGTGCCAATCTTGCTTCACTTATCGGAGCCCCCTTTTGGGGTCATATGGTTGACAGAACGAAGAACTTCCGGGTGATGTTTTTTAGCAGTATTATTGGTGCGCTGAGTATGTTATTCTGGGTCATTCTACCTTCCCCTAAAGGTGTTCTACCAATCCTTGTTTCATTAATGATGGGCGTCGCCCTCATTGGCGTTATGACCGACAGTATGGCTGCGTGCTCGAAGAAACGTCGCGATTTCAATGGAAGTGTTGCTGGCGTTTATTCACTTTTTGGTGGAATGGGTCTTTTAGTCTTGACTCAGATCGGTGGACCTATCGCGGACATTTGGGCTAAAGCACCATTTGCAGTATTATTTGTGCTATATTCTGCTCTGGCAATAGTCTCTGCTTAATACCGACGTATGATTACTTCGCCCTTCTGATTATGCCCTAGTTACGATTTATGATTGATGATGTCTATCTATGTAGAAACAAAACCTTAGAGATGTGTTCAGATCTATCCCTCATTGCCTCAGCTAGGACCGCTTCAACGGTCTCGGATAACCCTAACCCTCGGGAATCTTAACCTCAAATGCTGAAAAATTCTAGCCATGCAGGGAGCGCTGCGTGCACTAGCACCGTTAATTCGTTTTAACAGTGTTATTCGTCCTCTTCGTTACTCTACAGCTCCTAGTTATGAAGTAGAGAAGGAAACTCTCGACACTATTCGTTCTAAGCTCTCTGAAACCGATATGGCTCGGTTATCCAGACAGAGAAATATTGGAATCAGTGCCCATATTGACTCTGGAAAGACAACATTCACAGAGCGCGTTCTTTATTACACCGGACGTGTCAAGGCAATCCACGAAGTTCGCGGTAAAGATGGTGTTGGTGCTAAGATGGACTCCATGGCCTTGGAACGTGAGAAGGGTATCACTATCCAGAGTGCTGCTACATTCTGTGATTGGGAGAAAACTGAAGTCGATGGCAATAAGAGCAGTTACAAGTTCAACCTGATCGATACTCCTGGACACATTGATTTCACCATTGAGGTAGAACGTGCTCTTCGTGTTCTTGATGGTGCTGTTCTTGTTGTTTGCGCTGTTAGCGGTGTTCAGTCCCAAACTGTCACTGTTGATCGCCAAATGCGTCGTTACAATGTTCCTCGTGTTACTTTCATCAACAAGATGGACCGCATGGGTGCCAATCCTTGGAGAGCCATTGACCAGCTGAAGGAGAAGCTCAAGATGAATGCTGCTGCTGTTCAGGTCCCTATCGGTGCTGAGTCTGATCTTGAAGGTGTTGTTGATATCATCTATGAGCGTGCTCTCTATAATGAAGATGAGCAAGGTGAGACTATCCGCGTTGGCCCTGTCCCCGAGAATCTGAAAGATCTCGTCGAGGAGAAGCGTCAGGTCCTAATTGAGACATTGGCAGATGTCGACGATGAGATCGCTTCTATTTACCTTGAGGAGCAGACTCCCACTCCCGAGCAGATTGTCGCAGCTATCCGCCGTACCACCATCGCCCGTCAATTCACCCCTGTTCTCATGGGATCCGCTCTTGCAAACCGCGGTGTCCAGCCTGTGCTTGATGCTGTATGTGATTACTTGCCTAACCCCACTGATGTTCTCAACACCGGCCTTGATGTCACCGACACCGCGGATGAAAAGCCTATCACTTTGTCCTCATCCTCTTCTGAGCATTTCGTTGGTCTGGCTTTCAAGCTTGAGGAGGGCCGCTATGGTCAGCTCACATACATCCGTGTGTATCAGGGTAAGCTCAAAAAGGGTATGCAGATGATCAACACCCGTACAGGAAAAAAGATCAAGCTCGCTCGTCTGGTTCGTATGCACTCTGATGAGATGGAAGATGTTGATGAGGTGGGTGCTGGTGAGATTTGCGCCACCTTTGGCGTTGACTGCAGCTCTGGTGATACTTTCACCTCTGGTGAAAAAGTAGCTATGTCTTCTATGTTTGTCCCCGAGCCTGTTATTTCCCTCTCTATCTCGCCTAAGTCCCGTGATACTCAAAATTTCTCAAAGGCTATCAACCGTTTCCAGAAAGAGGATCCAACTTTCAGAGTGCGTTTCGATGATGAATCCAAGGAGACAGTCATTAGTGGTATGGGCGAGCTTCACTTAGAGATTTACGTTGAGCGTATCAAGCGCGAGTATAATGTGGAGTGTGTCACAGGTAAGCCTCAGGTAGCCTACCGTGAGACCATTGCTGCTCCCGCTACTTTCGATTTCACTCACAAGAAACAGAGTGGTGGTGCTGGTCAGTACGCCAAAGTTATGGGTGAGCTGAGCCTTGCTTCATCATCTGAAGTTAATGAGTTTGAGACCGCAGTAGTAGGTGGTAAGATTTCTGAAAAGTTTTTGACTGCCTGCGACAAAGGTTTTCAAGAGGCTCTTCTCAAGGGCCCTCTGTCTGGCCATCGTGTCCTTGGTGTCAAGATGTTGATTAACGATGGTGCCGTTCACGTTGTCGACTCCAGTGAGTTTGCTTTCAAGACCGCTACAATGGGAGCTTTCAGCGAGGCCTTCATGAAAGCTCAACCAATCATTCTTGAGCCCATCATGCAGGTCGTCGTTACTGCCCCCGTCGAGTTCCAGTCCGCCGTCATTGGACTCTTGAACAAGAAAGAGGCCATGATCAATGACACCGAGATTGGCACTGATGAGTTCACTATTTACGCTGAGTGCTCACTTAACAATATGTTTGGTATGGCCACTACTCTGCGTGCCTCCACACAGGGTAAAGGTGAGTTCTCTCTTGAGTTCAAGCACTACAGCCCTGCACCCGTTCCCTTGCAGAAGGAGCTCATTGCTGAGTATCAGAAAAAGCTCAAGGGCGGAAAATAAAAATTGTACATAAACTATAGAACCAGCTATTTAATTAAGCTTATTTTAGCTCTGCTAAAAATTAAAGACGATCTAGTCACTCTAGCTAGGCACGTTACTAATTAACTTGGAGGCAAGCCTAACGCTTCAGCCTATGAAATGTGCGGTAAAAAGATCGATTGCGAGTTCTAGAGTTATCAAACTCATATTTATAGATCCAGTGCTGGTCGTGGTAACTACACAGACCATTTCCATCGAGAGAAAATATGTGTCTATAAAAGGTCGAGTGGTTGGAGCTGCACCCTGTGGCCGAGACAGAGTGGTGCTATTGAGCGCTGATGGCGTTTTACACCTCTATGACTTGAATCTTGTAGAGCTAGTAGCAGTTACCGTGGGATTACCCGGAGAATGGGACAGTCGTGACAGTGCAGCACTCACCTGCAGTAGAAGTGGAGATATGGTTGCATTTGAGCAAAATGATGGATCTGTTTGTGTATATGCCATTTCAGGACTGGAGATTACGTATATAGGCCGGAACTATGTTACTGATCCCATCATTGGATGCATCATTTCTGAAGGATTGTCAGGCGCACCTGGTTTATTAGTGATTTTTATGGGGAATTTCGCCAAAATCATCGAGATTAGTCCGATGATGTCCACAATATCATCAGTAAGAACCGCAATGGATCCCATATTATTTATTCTTCCGTTGACCCAAGATGGTGACTGCCTGATGGTGTCGCAGAAAAAGGTTAGAATTTTCCCGCTAAAAGGTGTGTTAGTAGGTGGTGTCGATTTCAAGTTTATGAAGCTCCCAGGGATGGTCACAGCGGCCACTTCGACCCTACTAAAATCTGGAACTATTCACAACATGATCATATGCTCAGGGCGTCTCTATGAGCTTGTACTGCTTGATGGTAATATTGAGGTGGAGACTATTTATAAGCCCAATTCATTAAACTCCTTTTCGAATGTTGATGCGTTTTTTTGCATACACGGCGCGGACCTGTGGCTCATTAATTGGTATGGTAAGGGTATAAGGGGAAAACTCATAATTGATAAAGATGGACACTCCAAAGAGTTGGACCCAGAGAATGAGCTGGATTTTGACTGCACTGACTTCATCGTCGACTCATTCTCAAACAGTTTACTAGGCTTCGGTAAACAGTCAAATGTAGACATCATCTCCAAATGTGTTCCTATGGAAAGCTTCATCGAGCCTGCTAAATCACCCTATCTCTGCGATCTAATATATGAAAATCAATTCAAACTGCTCTTCGTCGTTTACCCTTTAGAGACGTGCGTTTTTAGTGTCATTACCGATGCGAATGGGACGACTCTACGACAGATATACACTCTTGAAGGCCAAGCATTAGCTGCAGGGACTTACAAAGACTTGTGCGTCTGTGTTCTAGGAGATAGACTTGTTCCAATCACTCAGTATACTTTCAAAACACTAGACGCTATTCAGCTCAATACTCATCATGCTCGCATGGCAACAATTTCGAAGAGCCACATAATTATTGGTACAACCGACAATTGCATCAAGTCATTTTCTTTTGATACTCTTTCCCCAGAACCCACAACGCTTATCAAGGCGGACGACAAGGAGCTGATTACTTTTATTAAAGTGAACAATCAGAACCAGCTGATATATGGTACGGTGGCTTCTTACATCGCAACTTATGATCTTGACAGTAGGACTCACAATGCAAAGATACCCTGCGATGAAGGCGTACCCACTGATATTGCATTCAGTGGTGATATGTGTTATACCGCATTTAGAGGTGGTACATTGGCTATCACGGATGTCAAACAAAACATCAAGAGAGTTGTTCAAGTTAACAAGGAGGCTCTTAAATTTTCAAACTGCGGTGATAAAGTCATCGCTCGTGCGAGAGGCTTGTGGCTCCTCCGAGGAGATACGATATCCCCATTAGTGCGCGCACACGGTAAAGCTCACGATAGTTTCGACAAGGTAATGGTCGCTGGCGCGTGTGGCTTACCTTACTTTGATCTCAGCTTAATGGTTGCGTATAACCACGAGCTTTATATGTTATGCACAAGCAACCTTGATGCACTGACAAGCCGGCCACAGGTTTACTCGTTGCACACAAAAGGCGTACCATTTACGATTTTGAAATCAGCCAAGTTCCGTGTCTGGATAGCTGTTGCCCCAAATGCCATATCATTCTACGATATGAAACATCGCACTTTACTCAAGCTCACTTCTGATCTCAATAGTAGTGAAAAACTCACAGCAGCATCGCTGCTAGAAATAGAGCACAACGGTTCTAGTTATACACATCTAGTACTCGCGACGACGAGGAATCTATCTGAGGGACATCAATACTTGATTCGTTCGTGCTCAATGAAGCGGGATCGTCAAAACTTCACCATCACCAAGAGACTAAAGCTCGAGGTTGATGATCCAATCAGTATATTGGAGCCGCATGGAGATTTACTACTTGCTGCTAGCGGTGGGAAGATACTGAAAGTCTCCATTGAGAAGCAGACTGGGCTTCTTAGCGAACAGTGGCTCTCCCTTGAGGGGACTATAAATCAGGTGTCCGTCAAGGGTACGTTCGCATACTTATCCACTACGAGTGGACTGATCAAGCTTGATCTAGAACAAACCAAGATACTTACTGATGTTGACAATATGGTTAATCGTATGAGACATTGTATCTGTCATTATGCTTACCAGGACGGACAACTGGGCGATATTGTACTCTGCGCTCAAAAGGACTGCTTCCTGAATGTATTTGAGTTGAGTAATATGAGATGGAGAGCATTGCAGCGACTAGACTCGACTGAACGAATTATGCGCATGTATCCTGTGGAATCTGCCAGTATTCCACCCGGAACAGCCGCTGTGGTTGCATTGACGACTAGCGGCAGTTTCTTGGAGATCAGAATTGGTGAGGGTAACGTAGAATGCGGTCCCTATTTGTATTAAATTAATTGTACATATGCTAATATAAAAAAACGTAACGTGATGGAAACGGACCGTCAGATGCTATGAGGTTGCGAGAGGAAGCATGAGTTGAAGAGACTATTATTGCGACTCTCTGATCTTTTCAAGTAACAGGCCCATTTGCTCACCAAGCTTAGGCTGGCCCTTCTTGGTTCTTGCAGTTGCTTTTTTGTGCTTCAGCTGACGCTTGGCTTCTGCAGCTTCACGTCTTTCCTGTGCTTCTTTGAACTTGCGGTACTGTTCTCGGCGCTTTCTTTGAGCCTTTTGCTTCTTGGTAAGTTTGTCTTCCGGTGAATCAGTGCTTTTCTCTTCTATTCTCGCCTTGTCCTTGACGACTGTAGGAGTTTGACCTGAATCGGACCCATCGTCAGAGCTAAGGTCTGCCGCGCTGGCTGTCTCTGGAAAATGTTCGGAACCTGATTTCTTGAAGTAAGCTTTTCTAAGGCGTGATCTACGACCCAAAATATGTTTCTTTTCACGTTTTTTATACTCAAAGCTTCGTGCCATCTCCAGTCAAAAAGTTAACCAAATTTTGTCATCCAACTAGACACAAGAGTTGATGAATGCTTGTAAAACTAAGGCATCACTGCCCTGTACGCACTCATTTAAGACACACACGTCTGAAATTCTCATCACAACATAACTTTGGTGATTTAATAGCAGAGGAGAGCGACCCTGCGGTTCTTCTTGACTACTTCAAGCAGGCCCTTAATACAAGCCCGAAAGAGTTCATTGACTTCAGGCCCAAATTCTACAATGTTTTTCGCAAGAATGGTTTCAAGGGACTCGATAACAGCTTCTATAGCGCTATTCCACCTCCTCAAAGACTGCTGTTCGACCACAAGTTCGTGACTGAGTTTCTCATCTCCACTGATCCGGAGGCATTGGTCATGTTTCTCCAAAAAATGGCATCAACTAACCCTGTTGATTGTGAAAAGCTACTTGAATTGGCTGTTGATTCATTAGTCGAAAAAAACCAAACAGGACTAGCGGTCAAATTGCTTTCAGAGACCATTTTGGAGTTAGGGGTTAACCATGACGCTATGAGTCGTCGAGATCATTTTGGACTCATCAATGTGCTGAAAACGGTGGTATCTGGTCCTAATTTTATCAATGCGATGGCCGAATATTATAAGAAAAACCAGGTTCTTGCATCGAGGCTCTGTACAGCCATTATCCAGCACTTCAGCTCTCTGCAGGCTGTGGAGGCAGCGCGTGAAGTTTGGACTCTGAAGGTTCAAAACGGGACTTTAGTCCCCAAAGACCTTCACTGGATCATGTTTTTGGAAATATATGTAGGCGATGCGGCCAAGGCACTCACGCTTTATGACTCCAACCCAGCCCTTCACAGTGATGATCAGGCAGATGCGCTGTTACTGGCGTCGGCGAAAACAAGTGACTGGGACAGACTTCAGGAGACATTCGAGCAAATTGACTTTGAAAGAAGAACTATAAAGCATTACGAAATTACGCTACGCGCGCTAGGCGAACTCGGCGGGCCCGATTTGCTCAACGCCATCTACGAAAACACCCGCAAAAAAGGCGATATGTCGCTAAACATATACCATGCACTTATTTATTCATACGGCAAAATTGGATATGCTGATAAAGTCAAGCAGATGTTTACAGATCTTTGCGAGAAACCGGGCGTCGGGCCAGAAAGACTCAGTTTCAGGCTCCTGTTCACCGCCCTCAGAGATACAAATGAGCTTGAGTTCGCTCAAAAAGCTATTGCAGAAATGATAGGCGAATACCACATCCCTTTGTCAAATGTCGAGCTGACAATGCTACTTGGTCTCTGCGCCTCAAAGAAAGATGCCGAATCTGCTCGCTCAATTTTTGAGTGGGGTTCGAGGATGATCACTCCCGACATAACTTCGTGGAATGCATACTTGTACGCACTAGTAGACGACGGGGATAGCGCCTATGAAGAGTGGAAAAACATGCCATATGGGTCAGATATTGACACTCTCACAACTGTTCTCACTTGCTACGCAAGGTACGGTGATCAGAAAAAATTCGATGAGATTGTAGCCGCGAAAGAGCTGCTCAATCTCCCCTCGGATGAAAAATGGCTTGGAGTAATGCTAATGTTTTACTGCACAACAAAGCAAACATTATTGGCTGAACAAGTATTCAGCGATCTACTGGCTTTAAACGGGCGGCCACCTGCTGGGTACTACACAACTTTACTGGATCTTTACACGAAGACTGAGGATTCCGCAAAAGCTCAGGAGCTCATTAAACTGATGCGAGATTCAAAAATCTTTGTCGATATGAAGTTTTACAAGAAGTACTTCTATTTTCTAAAAGACCAAGACAACAAAGGCGCTGGCTTAGAACTTGCGGGTACCGTAGCGTCCAAAATACTGAAGGAGAACACGTTTGACGCCAATGCCAAGTATGTTCCTCGCAACATGGTCCCCCCAGGCGTAATCAAGCCTGTTGTCCGTGGACTCATCAGTAAGAGATGGTATGAAGAGGCAGCAGCACTCTTGAGAGCCTATGAAGGCAACAGCTCCCATAAGCCCGAGCCATGGGTAACTGCAGCTCTTCGTATGGAGCTTTACCATGCTCTAGGTAAATATCATTTGGTGAAGAACTCCTGGAGATCGTTTATCAAAGAGATCAAACCTTTACTCGTTCCTGTCACAGAAAATGGAATTACTACGAAGAAGCTTCCCCATAGTGAAAGGAAAAACTTCTCCAGGCTAGTGAGCTACCAGCTTCACACCCTCTGTGCGACCAAAAACTATAGGGCCGCCCTCGCCCTACCCGGAAGAGTCACTGATATTGGACTTGAAATGTCCACGCCCAACTGGAACAAGCTCGTTAAAGAGCTTGTGCGGTCTGGCCAAGACAACCTGATCTTAACGGCTTTTACCATCGCCGAGGAGAAACTCGCCAAGAACTGGCACAAATCACACAACCTAGCAAGTAAAATTCACCCTCATCTGGATGGTCGCACTATCTCACTATTACGAGGATCACTTCGAGAACTTGCAGTTGGGGTTGGCTTGAAAAAGTCCATCGACGTTCGAGAAGCTCGTCTCGCGCTGATAGACAAGTTTCCTCTTATCCACGCATCATTTCGCGCAACAAGAGAGAAGAAAAAAAGAAGCAAAGGTTTCAAACATGTACATACTTAACTCATAATATATGATTTCTTTTATGCTCCTAGACACTTGAATTGTAAACACACGTGGCTGAGATCCTAGGATTGTGCGCTTCCGGCTTTGACCTTGCTCAAGGTCTCGTTAATAAGGTCGCGGTAGATTTGCTGGGTGCGTAGTTGCTCAAGGAACACCTTGTACTTTGCGCCTAGGAGCGCGAGCTCCAATGCACTGGTACCAGGCTCGACTACTCTTCCAGTACCCGAGTACTTACCCATGGCTTCCCAAAGTGACAACTTACCATCAGCAGTAGCCACAGCAGCCAAAATGGCAGTCCCGAATACGACTGCAGAGTCAATATACTTGGGGATGACGACAGGGTACCCAGTTGCAGTAGCCATTAGGTATGTTAGGACCTTGTTACGACATTGGCCACCACTCAGGTAAATCGAGGTGATCTGATGCCCAGCCTTGTTGAGGGCTTCGATGATCTGACGAGTCTGCTGGCAAATGAACTCCACTGTGGCGAGGTAGGTCAGAGCTAGATTGTCCAAGCCTACGTCCATGCTTAGACCGATGATCGCACCACGCATAGTAGGGTCAGCTACGGGTGATCGGTTACCATATAAATCACCGTAGAAGAAGATATGTTTAGTGAGCTCTAGCACCGACGAGTAGCCTTTCTCCACTCGCAGTTTCTCGAGCCTGTTATTCAACACATCAAAAGGGGAGCTGCTCTCAGCGATAACCTGTTTCTCAAGCTCATCCTTTGCTGGATGCGTTGTCAGGACATGATGAAGGAGCTCACCAGTCGTGCTCTGACCACCTTCGGCAGCCCAAAAGCCAGGCATCAAGACATCCTTATATGGACCCCAAACACCAGGAACAAATACTGCGTTTTTGTTGATAACAATGTGACAAGTCGAGGTACCTGCGACGGCAGCTAGGCGGTTGTGCACGTCACCAGCTGCTTTTCCAAGGTCAGTCTTTGCGGCGACAGTACCAATCCAGCCAGAATAAGCATCAATAACACCAGATCCTACCACACATTTGGTAGTTAGGCCAAGCTCTTTGGCACTCTCGTTAGAAAGGGGGCCAACACGTTCACCAGCCGATTTCCACTTACCATTCTTGCCGGCAATTCCACCAAGGCGCTCAAAATCATTCTCGCACAAGTCATCAAGACCAATTTCACCGAGGAACTTCTTATTCCACCCGTGCTCCGAGCCATCTACACCAATCGGAACATAGCCCTGCTTGCACACAGTCGAGCAGAAGGAGCGATCAGTAGTGTGTGTAGCTCTACCTGTCAAGTAGTCGGGTAGATCATAGAAGAAGCATTGCGAAAATGTTTCCGGATCCATGTTTCGCTTTAGCCACAAGATCTTGGGAATCTCCATCTCGATGGACATCTTGCCACCGACGTACTTGAGAAGCGAAGCCTTGGTAGAAGCAATTTTGTCGGTCTCTTCAGGAGCACGATGGTCCATCCATAAGATAATGTCCTGAGCGTTATCCGCAAAGTCAGGGCCAACGCCAATGCTGTTATAATTCTTGTCGACGACAACCAAGGAGCAAGTAGCGTCGAAGGAAATTCCTTTAACAGCTTCCGGATCAACATTTGCCTGTCCCAAAACTTTTTTCGTACAGTAGCAAATGGATTCCCAAATGTCGGAGGAGCTCTGGTTGACAAAGTCAGGTTTGGGGGTGAACTTCTTGATATTCTTGGAGGCTGATGCAAGCAATTCACCTTTTTCGTCCATAATGCATGCACGAGCCGATCCGGTACCAACGTCTACTCCGATATACATAATAACTCACTTCACGCTTCCCCACAATCGCTGCCTTTATATTGGGAGTTGATTCATCATCACGTGAAACAGCTCGGAGCACCTTTTGCTTGCAGAAAAAGAAGATTGTGGAAGTCAAGTGATCACATAGAACGCATATTAGTCCATTATGTCAGAACAAGGCTTTATAGTAGCGGATTCGTACCTTGTTCGCTACAGCGAAGGGCTGTTGGAGGCTACTGATGGTAAAAAGTCGTTTTCTACTTCTCCTAACGAGGAATTGGTTCTTGAATATTTAAAAGGTCAACGCCCAAACAGAGAATGCAGTGCTAATATTAGCGATAGTGTTCTCACATTGACCTTTTGGCAAAATCGCGGCAAAATGAAGCTCAACCGTGTGTCGGTCATGCTTGAAATTCTTGGCACAACTATACCTATTTTCCCGTGGATTGCGGCAATGTCTCGACAAATTGATGACCTCAACACTAAACTTGACTCATTACAGGCCAAGATAACCCGTCAAGATAAGACTCTAGACGAAATGGTTATTGCTAAGGAAGAGCACCAAGATGAGCTTTTAAGAAGGGTGTACACGGTGCTGAATTCTCGCATAAAAGAGGAGCCAGAACTATAGTGATCTGAGCTGTCAAATCGATATTGTGTGTGCTTGTTCTGCACCATAATAAATTCCGCTGTACCCGTAGCGTGCTATAGATCAGTGACTCGAGTGGTACGATTACTCTGTGAAGTTCCTTCAAAAAAACAAAAACAAACGTGCTTAATATAGCGTTTTGGAGGCAATAAGTTTACCTTGAAAGGGGTGGATTGCCTCATTTTGTAAAAAAAAGGGTCAGCAGGGAATCGAACCCCGGGCCTCCTGCACCCAAAGCAGGAATCATACCTCTAGACCACTAACCCTTATTGGCCAAATTTTTTTGACAAGACATTCCTGAGGCCACGTTTTGTTTAGGTCACGTGACTTACCCTAACCCTAATAAATACGTTAAATCACGTTTTCCGTTGTCCACGCGCACTATCTTAGTATGATTATCATTTCAAATGCGATTCAAGCCATGAATGCAGCGCGTTTCGGTCGTAATGCCCACTACTCACTCAATATACTATAATTTTCTATCAATGGCCCTGCATGGTCCTGTTATGGGCGCCTAAGTCAGGCATGCCTCCACTAATATAGTCGTTGACAATCAAGCCTGATTGGGGTTTCGTGTCAGCGCTCTCTCATAATGCTTCAATAGTTACAGTCTCACTCGGCTAAACAGATAATGTTTTGACGGTCATAGAGACGCACTGTACTATCTCCAATTTTATATTAGTGTAAATTACTCACTGCTCAAGGATGTGCTACCATGTAATCCTATCAACAAGGCGCCTAGCAGAGGTTCACTCCGCTGTGTAACACTAAATGATCATGAAAGACCAGAATGAGTGCAAAGCTTGAGCCATCATACCGGTAATCAGATTATTTGCACAGTATTGATCCTAAAGCATGAGGTGCAGTATCAAGGGAGGGAAGTGTCGGTTCACGTCGCAGTGGCGAGTTCTCATTCAGGTTACATTCAAGTTTGGCAAGAGCTTGACAGTGAAACAACATTACGGCGTATTAGATCAAAATTTTACACAAAAGAGCATTCAGTACACTTAATCGTGTTGAATGGAACGTGCCAACGCGCTTGAGTGCAGTCAAGATTACCAGTTTGAAAGTGTGCCAGAGAGTCAGGGATCGGGCTCTCGATGATCGCAGCTGCACATGTTTAAGATGTAATTAGTAGATCTTGTAGCGTGTAGCTTAAATATTATGTGAAGCAATTTGCCTTCCGCTGAGAGCTGATGTTAGCTTGCTATGAGTGACACGAGGATGTTGGTTATGGCCGCTTGTTCTACCATGTGATCTAGCCCAACGACCCGACAAATGGTACCTCATGAAAATAATTGTGTGGCTCAAGAATCAAGGTGCTTAGAAGAAATCTCAAATCTTGTCGAGATCTCTTATCCTGCAGGTTGGGCCAACCCGCGCCCAATGGGTCATTGGTTGGGTTTGAATCTCACTTCATCAAATAAGAGTATTGTTTAATTCACGGCATCTCTTCAGCTGTCGTTTCATATCGTCGAAGTCACTACACACCACAGCCCACAATGGACCTATCCCAGACTTTGGTTGATTTATGGCTTCAGCGATGCAGCAATTCGTTGCTGAGGGTACAATTTACCTCATGGAATTTCTAATGAGTGAACTATGATAAATCCACGGCCATTGATATAATACATATACGAAAAGCAGATGTTTCATGCGGGTATGATGTTTGAGCTTGGCCATTATATTTGGGACCACAATCAAATTGGCTCCTCACTCACTAAAAAGTGCTATAGAGAACAATGTACGTGTAATGTTACTTGGTCTAATACATTAAGTATCTTTGTGAGAAAGAATGTTCCAACACCTCAATACTGCCAACCTCAGCTGGCAGTGCACGCTTACTCATGCTGTCGACATGGTCGGATGGCCGTGAAGAGCAGTTACAACAGGTTGCACAACAACTGCTTAAAGACGGGAGTTCGAAGGCCTATTTAAGTCCAAATGAACATGCTGTTTTTGTGAAGGCATTGACTTACGGGCCTCTCACTTGGTCGAAATTCATGAATGGTCAAATTCCATGCAAGGTGCGTGTCACAGAACAGACAAAAGCTGAAGGGACTCCCCAGCAAAGCACAGTTGATATAGACAGTGTCAAGCTGTCGTTCAGAGTACGATTTATGTTATGGGATGCTGCATTACCGGGTTTATATGGTCATTCGGTGCCAGAGGTGGGTGTAGCAGCTGAGACGAAACCCCAGAGCCAAGAAGACGATGAATACGACGATGAAGAATCAGAGGAGGAAGAAAAAGTCCCTGATTTGCTTGACGTCGAAGCAACAGAGGAGGATGACTTGAGAGCGCAGGCGCGTACAATGGTGAATTATAACAAGATGTTTCACACGTTTGAAGGGGATTTAGACACCGTGCTCAAATATAAAAAGCTCCAAGATAACGACCGTGAGATTGATCTCGAAACCGCACCCAAAAGTCTCGAAAAACTCGCGTCCAGCGTCCAGTTTGGCGCTGCCAATCTCAGTCTCAAGCATTTGCTAGGCGCTATCGAAAGCAAGCGAGACGAACTCAGCCTCACCGATGTGGAACTTCGCAATCTTATTAGTGACGTGCGTAAAAACCGGTCAAAGTGGGCGTCGGAGGACCGCATTGGTCAGGAAGAACTGTATGAAGCTTGTGAGAAAGTAGTTTCCGAGCTTAGAGCTACAACAGAACACTCTACAGCATTCTTGAATAAAGTCTCCAAGCGTGATGCCCCTAATTACTACCAGATCATCAAGTATCCCATGGACCTCAATACCATCATGAAAAAGCTCAAAGCATTTCTTTATAATAGCAAAAAAGAGTTTGTGGACGACCTCATGATTATTTGGGAGAACTGCCTTACCTACAATTCCGATCCGAAGCATTTCCTGCGAGCCCATGCTATCGCAATGAGAAAGAAGACCCTTAGCTTGATACCTTTAATCCCTGATATCACTGTGAGAAGCAGAGCAGAAGTTGAGGCCGAAGCTCAAGCAGAAGCACAGGCAGAAGCACAGGCCGAAGAAGCAGAAAATAGAGGCAAGGGTCTGAAAGGACAAAAGCGTAGAAGGACGGACGACACAAGCGAAGCCCCGGCGGTTAATACTTCTATTGGAGAGAACCAGATCAAAGAGGAACCAATGGATCTACCACATAAGGACGTCTCCGTTCCTTCAGAGCCTGTCTCAGAGGGCACACCTAAGGAGGTCTCTGCTGATCCCACAAAGGAGGTTGTAGACGCAAAAGATACACCTGTCAAGGAGGGGACGCCGCACGAGCCCCAAGAAGGTGAGACTGAAGAGACTGAAGAGACTGTAGAGCATGCAGATGATGAACACGACTGGGAAACTGTTGTTTGGCGTAAGAACCTAACTAAGAAACGCAGTGACTACCTCTACATGCGCCATCAGCTTTTCCGACACAACAGGATCCAGCCTAATGCTCCTGTTCTACTGCGAAACTCACACAGTATGGGCAAGTTTGTAGACCTCCAGCGTAAGTTTTTCGCTCATGACCGCCAACCTCGTAATGAAGATGACCCTCTTTTCGAATATGATGTTACCTCCACACTACCTGGTGAACTTCCTGGGAGTCTTTCTGAAAAGCTCCCTAGCATGCAAGATCTTTCTGAAACGAAATATTTGGCCCACGGACAACTCAATGAGATGTATAACGCCAACTTGAATGAAATACAGAAAATCAGACGTATTTGCTCTAAGATCAACACTATCAAAGAGATGCAACAGAAAGCTCAAAACTATGTCCCCACAGAAGCTCCGAAGTATCCAGAGATTGCCGACCCCGAGCCTGACGTGAGCTCTCGCTTGCCAGGGGCAGAGCCAATGTACCAGCCAGCTATCCACTCAACCATGAGACGGTGCCTCGCCAAAATGTCGATGTACGTGGGCTTCGAATCTTGTCAGCTTTCTGTACTGGATGTGTTCAGTGATGTAGCCGGTGACTACATGTTCCGTACAGCCAAGCTGCTAAAGGAAACTTTGGAGAACCCTGATATAGAGGAGAGTGCAGAGAGTGTCTTGGTGGGAACTCTGAAAAATATGGGTATTCCCAAGATCAACTCTCTCGGTCGGTATATCACTGATGATGTTGTGAAATACAATCGTAAAATGCTTGAGCTTAAGAGCTCTGTGTCCTCTGTTCTGGCGGGCATGCTTCGACCTATAGGATTGGACAAGTACCAAGACGATGAGTTTAAGGACAACTCTGACCAATTTGTCCTGGGTCAGTTCAGCAACGAGCTCGGGGATGACTACTTTGGCTTCAAAGATCTAGGCATCGACAAGGAGCTTGGTTTGGAGAACATTGCTATCCCATTCCACTTACTACAGCAGAAGGTGGCCCCACAAAATGCCCAGAGCACTGCACACCGCAGCTCAGAGCTAATCACACAACTTCCCGACTATCCTCCTGTCACAACGGAGTCAATGCCCAATGTCATTGTATTCATGCGTCCGTTTTTCGAGAAACTTCTCAACGATAAACGCCATGTTGTTGACGGCGAGTTGATTGAAGATGATAAAATGAGTGCCAAACAAAGACCAGCGCGCGCACGCATACCTGTAACGGGTAAAATCCCTATAAAGAGGAAACACAAATCCAACCTATTTATTAAACCCGCATCTATTTTGGTGTCACCTGCCGCTAGTGCTGCCCCCAAAGAGGCAGAGAAAATTAAGCTAGAGAGCAACGATGGCAAAGGTGCTAAAGAAATTAATGGCGATGACATTGACTTTGCTCTCAGCGCCTTTGACTCTTTTGGAGATGTAGTTTAGATACATATTATAATTTATAGATCTTCATGGACAGGCTTCGAGCCGTCAGCATCGAAGACACCCGACTCTGGGTCGTCGTCGATAGAGTCGTCTGCATGTGCACTGGCACTTGACACATCTGTCACAGTCGATACCACGGTATGTACATGTGTTGTTGTGACTGTAATGGTTTCCTGAATTGAGTCTTCAAGCGCGTCAAACTCTGGAATCGGCTCGGGCTCCACCTCTTCAATGCGGTCCGATTCTTCGCTGAAAGACTTCTTTGCTGCATCAGCAATTTCGTCTTCTGAGTTAAAACCGCCTTCAACATAGCACTCGATGTAGTTTACAGGGCTATCCACCTCCTCAAAAATGCCACAGGTTTTACTTGTGGACACAATGAATTCATAAACGCATACCTGAGTCTCATGGCCAATGATAATCTCTTCACCTTCCACGTCTTTATCACAAACATATAGTACATCTGCTGTACGGGGCTCTCCTGTTAAATCACATCTAGCACCTCCGTGATACGGTACTTTGAGGTGCCACTTACCACCTCGTGCTTCGGCGGAGGGAGGGCCACTTACGTTGCCAAGTAAGAAAGCGTGGGAAGATTTACCATATTTTGGGAAAACATACTCCCCTTCTTTGGTTTCTATAGGGTGTAATTGCCAGATACAGTCATTATGGCAAAGCTCATAAGCCCAGTAGCCATCAATGCGGTACGAACAATCTTTAGTCCCTGCTATAGCTGCGCTGGCGGCCTCAATTTCTTCTTTGCTGGGCTTTCCTAGGGCCTGCCTTTGCACCCAGTCAGATCTATCTGGCACGTAGCACTGATACTCTATCCCGTCAGAGAGCATCGGAATATGGGGTCCATCTTTAGGGGAATCTATTAGTCTGACCTCGAATTTAGGCTTTGGCTTCACGTCGTCAATAGAGAATCTGTAGCCAAACGCACCGACAAGTATCGCGAGCGCTGCTAGCTGGACCATAGTACGTCAAGTGTGGCGTAACGTCGGTGTGTAGCTGATATCGACTAGATGTTCGATTGTGAGGGCAGCTAAGAGGGGTAGAAAGGGGAATACATGTGCTCGGTTCATTATTTTAGCCTGTGATCTATTGAGGTATTTATTTTAAAGGTGATTCTCTAGAAATTCTTTACTCGTCGTACTCGAAACTAGAGTGACTTGCGTTGACTATTAGTCCCAAGGGTCTTGGTGACTTCTGAGGGATGACTACTGGCTCGCTCTCTGAAAACTTTCGTCAGCATGCGAGGCTTGAAAATCGCCAATAGTCGTATTCGTGACGCTATTTTGAACGGTATTCCTGCTTCTGGCCCTCCGTCTTTAAAATCTAACTGGGCTCGTGGCCGCTATGTTGCTCCTGAAGGTTTAGACGAGGCTTTCAAGGAGGCCCTGAATATCACTGGTGCTGAAATGAAAAAGTGCGAAGCCAGAGCGAATGAGCTTGAAAAACTGGTTAAAGGCGGTTCCGCTGATGCTAAAACTGAGGCAGAACTTCACAAGCTTCGCGTTCGTCAGCACCTTTACGACCCCGAAGTGCAATACAACCATCTGGTCAAAGATGTCAACCTTGAGCTGCCAGTTTTCCGGTTTTTGGCTCACAGAGACTGGAAGAAAAGAGACATGCTTCTTCTCATGCAAAGAATCGAGCAGCATCATGTAATTCCCGACACATTACCGACGCTCGACCCCAGAGCCAAGGTCGACGTCAAATTCCCAACCCCTGCAGCCCGCTGGTTAGAGCCTGGTGAAATTCTTAGCTCTACTGTTACAGAAAGGTTACCAGAGATCAGAGTTACCGATTATTCGAAGGAGGGTCTATACACAATTCTTGTCGTCAATCCTGATGTCCCTGTACCTGAGACTGACTCTTATAAAACTGCATTGCACTTTGGTGCTGTAAACGTTCCCATTAGCTTCGCAAAAAATCTTGTTGACGCAGAGCAAGGTACCGTTTTCCAGGAGTATGTCCCACCTCATGCTAACAAGAACTTGCCTGCTCAGCGTTTTTGCGTCTGGGTCCTCCGTCAGAGTGAGGTGATATCTGACGTTCAAAAGGTAGAAGATTCTTTTGATATCCGTGGCTTCGTTGATTCATATAACTTAGACCCCGTCGGAGTTCAACTTTGGCGATCCAAGTGGGATCGCTACGTCCCCGCTCTTCGCGAAAAATACGGCCTCGGTCCTGGTGCCGTCTATTACCGTGCTCGCACTGATAAGCCTGAAGAGGCTCTTTTGCACATTCGCCACCATAAAGAATGGCCTAAGGTCGAATAAATTGTACATAAATAATTAGCTCTTAGAAAGCTCCTAGCGCCCAGAATGTGGCATGCAACAATGCCCCTATGGAGCGGTTTCCAGTTGAATTCCTCCTCTTTTATGTCAAAGGCAGTTGTTGCAGTGGTTCTCTCGACCAGATCTCCTCGCTGGGGATTCGCCTACCATGATGGCCATGTTATTGCGCAAATGCTCCCAGAGGCACTGCCAGAAGCAGCCCCAACATATACGATTCATGATGATATAACACTCGCGACTCTATTTTTTCTATTCATTGTGATGATAGCTGCAAAGTTTGTTGCCCATTTTAACTTATCGCAGGCTTTAAAGATGGTATAATTCTAATGCTAGCGTACAGGCCCTAATATTGTTTCGATGCTGAAAAGAAAGTGAACAAAGAGTGTCTAGCATATATGTCACTTTTTATGAGCAAGTAGAACAACGGTCTCCCATCTAAACTTCAGTACCTGGTCAGGGCTTAGCCCAGTTTCAACCTGAAATTTATCCCAGATGTCCTCGTCATTTGGATGGGCACTCTTCCAGTTATGATAAGCAGAGTAGGTCTTTAAGTAAGAAACAAATTGCTGAAGAGTGAGATCGCGCTCAATTTTAAATGGGTGGCTCTCATAGTCGGGGTCATTACCCTTGACTCGATCGTAGACATCAACTGGTAAACTGGGGGGGAACTCCAGATCGGAGTACATACTGCTTAACGTATCGCGACCCTTGTCCCAATAGGGACCCAAGGCGTCATCACTGTACGTGTAACTGATTAACAGTTCATGAAACTCGGGGTGCCCAACTGCATGAGCATCAAGGTAAGCGAAAATAGCTAGCTTGCCATTAGGAGAAAGAGCTTTGAGAACAGAGTCGTAGAACCGAGGAAATTCAAACCAGTGAGCTGCCTCTGCAGCGGTGATAAGGTCGACGGACCCAGGCTCTACGAGTGACGCGAGGTCGGTATCCGATCCGTGCTTGAATTCAATACGGGGATTATTGGAAGATTTAGATGCGTTCTCAATCATTGTTTTGGAAGGATCGATTGCAATTACCTTTTGGGCTACGTACTTCTCAAGTCCGACAGCAGCCTGACCGGTACCACAACCAACATCAAGTGCTAGCTTAACATTGGGAGCCCATTGAGCGAGGTATTTAAAGAAGTCATCCGGATATACGGGACGATATGTCTGATAACGGGATCCAGAGTATTGATGATTCGCAAAAGTACTCATTATGAAGGTGGCAAAATGCCTTAGTAGCTAGCTGATTTCACTCAGATTGGGAATGTGTGATTGTTGCTTGGCCGTTCTAGGCCCGCTCGCCTTGGGAGTTTGAGACTGGAAACCCTGGCCACTACAGCTGACCTAGCAACCTACAATGGGTGGAAAAGGAGGAGTTTCTCGTAAAGCAGCAGCCGCTCAACGCCAGGCCGAAGCGGCAGAGGCAGCAGCTCAAGCCGCCGAAGATGCCAAGTGGGAGGACGGAGCCAAGGGCAAGAATACCAAAAAGGCAGAGGCAGCGGCCAAGAAGGAGGAGGCTCGTCTTAAGAAGCAGGAGAAGGAAGCCGAAGTTGAAGCTGAAGAGAAGGCCGCTCAAGCTGCTGGTAAAAAACAACAGAAGAAGAATAAAATGGCTGCCAAACGCGGCGGTGGTATTGACGGTGCCCTTTCGTCCCTTGAGGCAAGCAATATCGATGACGCAATCAGTGCCTTGGAGCTGACTAACGGCGGTACTTCAGAGAAGATTGACAGGCACCCAGAGAGAAGATTCAAGTCCGCTTTACGCAAGTACGAGGAGGATCGTCTCCCCGAGATTAAGCAGGAACACCCTGGTCTTCGTCTTAACCAATATAAAGAATTGATCTACAAGGAGTTCCAGAAACACCCTGATAACCCTTTTAACCAGGTCACTGTCGCCCACAATGCAACTCAGGAAGATATCGATAACAAGCTTAAGAATGTGCGCGGTGCTAAAGAGGAGCGTTTGACGAGAAAGTAATCAAATAGATGATAATGAATGATGTGCAACCTGATCGACGTTGTTTAACGCCACTTACGTTCAGTGATTCCGTAAATGATTATAAGAGCTAATGCGAAAAAAAGTTAGTGCCGCTCAGAATGCAGACATTAAATATCTGGGGTCCTCAAAGTATATGTACGACTGAGCTATGACCAAACAGTCTCGATGTCACTATAAGCGGCTTTAGCAAATGAGAACGAGTCAGTGGCTAGTATAATAGAATGGATATGTTCACTCTTCCCAAGGTTCCCACGGTAATCTCTAACTGCATTGTTCGGAGAACCGGGTCAGTCCATAATGGGATAATCTATGCAAGATCATCTTGATTAGCTGCAGCCGATGTGCAGGCGCACTTGCAGATGCCGCATTTCGGTTGATACAATGATGAAACTGCCAGATGTAATGCAGTTTAGGGGTATACCTACATCTCTGCTACTTTCAGTTGATTTGCGGTGACCCAACGACACGAATATGCGGTCACCGCAAATGCACGGCATCTTCTGCACCAGCAACATACCCGCCCCTTTACGCTCTTATATACTCGAATTTAAGCTTTGAGTCGTAGCTGTAATGAAACGATCAATAGAGAGAAAAAAACGTCACCTGCACCCGCCTCCGTTGCCGCGACAATCACGCGTTAATTAAAACGCGAAATGTCGCGTTCGTTCGCGACGCGTTTAATTAAAGATCATGAATATTTTAGTACGTATGGTACCAATTCTACCTACCAGCCACCCTGATTGTGAATGTTATATCGAATTTCTGATTGTTTGTTATGCCCTGTTGCAGATACTCAAAGGTAAGGGAACGCGTTCCAGTTGACTAAGAGACAATCTTGAGCAATCTGGGCTGGCTCTTGGCCATCAATAGTCCCAAATTCACCAAATTTCAAATAAAACTGTCTACAAAGTGAGCTGAATTGCGAATTTTGTGCCCGATCATGCACATGCATGCACTCAATTACTCAGCCAAAAAAGTACTTAAGAAGTCACCACCCGACGCGTCAACTACTTTAGCATGGCCGCCCCACAACAAACCCCCAGCAAAGGTGCTACTGCTGCTATTTCTAACCTTGACTTGGGAGAGATCGATGATAGCGCACTCCAGGCAGAGTTGACCAAGCGTAACGAGCTCAAGCTCAAGGCTGCTGCTCCCGCGGAGCCCAAGAAGCAGAGTGCCGTTGACATTGCTCTTGCGAAAGGCATTGACAAGGAGCACGCCGAGGAGCGTCTCAAGCTTCTTGCCCTCGAGAAGACCGAGCCCATCCTCAAGGAGAACCCTAACAGATTCGTCCTTTTCCCCATCAAGTACAACGAGATTTGGCAAGCTTACAAGAAGGCTGAGGCCTCTTTCTGGACTGCTGAAGAGATCGATCTTGGTAAGGATATTCACGACTGGGAGAAGCGCATGACTGATGACGAGCGTTACTTTATCTCTCGCGTTTTGGCCTTCTTCGCCGCCTCTGACGGTATCGTGAACGAGAACTTGGTCGAGCGTTTCTCCGGTGAGGTCTCCATCCCTGAGGCTAAGTGTTTCTACGGTTTCCAGATCATGATGGAGAACATCCACTCCGAGACCTACAGTTTGTTGATCGATACCTACATCAAAGACCCCAATGAGGCCGACCTTTTGTTCAACGCCATTGAGACCATTCCTTGCATCGGAAAGAAGGCGGACTGGGCTCTTAAGTGGATCAGTGACGACTTGAGCACCTTCGGTGAGCGCTTGGTTGCCTTCGCTGCCGTCGAGGGTATCTTTTTCAGTGGTTCATTTGCTTCTATTTTCTGGCTTAAGAAGCGTGGTCTTATGCCTGGCCTCACTTTCTCCAACGAGTTGATTTCTCGTGATGAGGGTATGCACACCGATTTCGCATGCTTGCTCTTCTCACACCTGGAGCACCGCCCCAGCCCCAAGGTCGTTGAGCGTATCATTACTGAGGCCGTTGGAATTGAAAAGGAGTTCTTGACTGACGCTCTGCCCGTCTCTCTGCTGGGTATGAACTCCAAGCTCATGTGCCAGTACATCGAGTTTGTTGCCGATCGTCTCCTCATCTCCCTTGGAAACGAGAAGGTTTACAACTCCACCAACCCCTTTGACTTTATGGAGAATATTTCTCTTGCTGGCAAGACTAATTTCTTCGAAAAGCGCGTTTCCGATTATCAGAAGGCCGGTGTTATGGGCAAGCGCGAGGAGAAGTCTTTTGCTTTGGACGAGGACTTCTAAGTTATGATTTTTATGATTTAAATAATATTTAGTAAAGTAAGTGTAATATATGTGATGAATGAGATGGCTCAGCGGTTGTTTCTACCAATGTGAGTAGCAACGGTGCACAAGTGTGATTTATAGTTTCATGATCAGTGGTTTTCCCCTCTATACTACTCATTTTAGTCCCCTCGCAACGCAGTGTCTATCTGATCAGTGCACAATATCTTCGGCGAAGTTCGTCCATGTTGTCTCGTGCGAGGCTTCATTGCTGTGATTCCTTAAATTAAATAGTAATAATTTTACGTTAAATAGATACAAACTCAGATACGATATACCTTGCCATTACTGATCTGAATATTTCCTGCTTCAGCCATAGCGTTCAAACTGGCTTCTATTTCTGTTTGAGTGAACTCATTCTCGCCTCTGTCACGATTAATTTGTGTTACAAGGTCATCAACAGATATAGCCTCGAGACCTGCGTCATCCGCAGGTAATGCTTTGGCAACAAGAGAACGAAACTCATTAAGTCGGTGGGAACTAACACCGCGAGAGCTTGTAGTGGAACGTCTACTAGCTGCACGCTGAGCACGGGACTCGCGAGGAACAGGAGGATGTTCATCGGCAATGAGATCTTCATTGTCGTCATCGGTCAAATGCTGAAGTGCGTCATCTTCACCCTCACTATCGGTTCCAACATCCGACATTTGAGCCTCTTCCTCGCTCTCAGACTCCTCACCCTCAAGATCAGACACGTCTGAACCTAGATCACCAACATCCCTTCTAGCCTTCTTGTTGTTGCGAGCAGCCCGAAGCACCGTTCTAAAGAGAGCATAACGAAGGATTCGTTCAGCCGCTTCAGCATCCTTTTGCTCAACAGTTTTAGACAATCTCAGTTTTGCGTGAGCAGTGGCAAGACGGATAAGGGTTTCAAGAGTACGAGCAGTAATAGGAGTAGTCCTTCTACGGCCATCCTCTCCATTTTCATTGCGAAGATTTGCATAAACTTCAGTAATAATTTCGGCAGCCTCTGGTCCAAGAGTAGGATTGACCATGGTTTTGCAATAGTGAATATAGCGTTTCAGAAAAGCGATAGTCAAGATCTTGGGAGGCTGGCCGTCAGCAGTTCTCTCGATTCCTGCATGTAAGTCTTGAGTATACTTTTCGTAAACAGGGGCTTCTTCTTGGTTTTCATCAGCTTCCTCGGCAACACTAAGTGAGCTGCGCGCGTTCTCACGTTGTGGAGTTCCCGCTGTTAAGCCATCCGGTATATATTTGTGCATATTCAGAACATGCTCACTGATGGCTCTATCGTGTTTATCAACAACATCATCTGTAACAACGAAAAGCAGATCAAAACGAGACAGCAACGAGTCTGGAAGAGCGATGTTCTTGGCGGGATCCTGGTGAGGATCGTAACGACCATAAATAGGGTTGGCGGCCGCAATCACACTACAGCGTGCATTGAGGGAGGTGTGAATACCGGCCTTCGCTACAGTAACGGTCTGTTGTTCCATGACTTCGTGAATAGCCACCCGATCCACCTCGTTCATCTTGTCAAACTCATCGATACACACAACACCTCTATCAGCCATGACCATGGCACCGGCAGTGAGGCGACGCTCTCCTGTATCTGGGTCTGATACGACTGCAGCAGTCAAACCAACACCTGTGGAACCGCGGCCTGTGGTTGCAACAGCAAGTGGAGCTGTGTTGAGGATGAAACGAAGCATCTGGGACTTGGCGGTACTGGGATCACCGATCATTAAAATGTTGATGTCACCACGAATATGAGTTCCGTTAGGCAGGTTCTTCTCTACACCACCAATAAGCTGTAACAGGACAGCCTTTTTGATCCATTCGAATCCGTAGATAGAAGGTGCGAGTGATCTGGCAAGTAAATCAAACAGGTCGGGCTCCTTGCTAACCATGTTAATATTACGAATGTCCTCAGAATTAATTGGGACGGTGGCAGAACCTTCACCCTTGCTGCCAAGATGGGCCACGTTCAGACCAATGATGAGATTTCGGAATGTCGACTTGTTCTGGGCGCCGGACCCAAGTGATCTGTAGATGCCCACGATTTGAACTCTGTCACCTGGCTTTACGGAGTCAACAAGGTCATCATCCATAATAACGTCTATGCTGCGGGGCAATTGGCCAGGGGGCGCACGCTCTGGCATCTCCTGAATACTCACGGTCTGATGATCACGGTATTTGCTCAGGCCGTACTCAATGGTCAGAGAGTTTCCCTCGCCATCCTCTGTAGGATAAGTTGTTGTGGCAGGCATAGGATCGAAGCTAGTTGAGGCATCTCTGTAGTCTTTGTATGTAAATGATTGGGCGGACTCGTTGTAGTGGACACTGCGACTTATCTTGGGGCGCACAATCGTACACCTGGTCACGATTCCTTCGATACAGACAACTTTTCCCAGATAAGCAGCATCAATAGTGCGTGGGTTCACAAAGTGACGACCAAAAGCGCCGCGAAAGCCGACGAAAAATTGGGCGGCCTCATCCCAGCTGCTCTTAGACGGGTCGTGCACTGCGAGAGCTGTGTCCTTGAGAGCATTGATAAAAGGCGGTAGATAGTCGCTGGGTGACTGTAGCACACCATCCTTCAAATCCTTGTCGAATGAAAGCAGGTCATCCAGGGAAACGACGTATCGCGTCTTCCCGTTGTCAAACATTTTTCGAATCTCAGTCTTGTGATAATCGATCTCATCGAAAAAATTTGCAAAACGAGCCAAGCGGTCCTCGTATGCTGCATCTCCGTTACCAGCACTCATTTTCACGCTAGGTTTAAGAAATGTATTAGATGACAGAGGCACGCGTTCAATTACTATACCTAAATGGGCAACTGAAACCTAACCCATGCGAAACAAATTAAAAGGGGGATCTTACAATATCTTGCACTAAAAGTGTATTATTTATTGTAAAATTGATTCCCATATGAAATTTCACGAGAGAAACGCGTTTTTGTCAAACTAGCATTGGGCGTTGACCGTCTACGCTTTGGGCCCTAGACAACATGTGCACCGTGAACATTTGGAGCGGAAAAGTATACGGGTCGATTAGAGCGGTTCAAATTCATGCAGTTTCATTCCTTCTTGTAAATATGCCTATATATTGATCTAGTTCCTATTTCAGCTGTGGATTACATGCAGTTTATACAAGCCGTCTATCTAAGTGCTTCCTGGCGTTTTTAAAGGCTCATCTTCAAGTTCGCGCCGGCTATGTGTCTACAATACATGTAATGAGCTTAAGAATCTCTAAAATTTCCTCTACTTGCGTAATGAAGACAGTTTGCGTTGTGTTCTCCAACTGTACTGATCACAACCTCGGCGCCCAATACTTCTAATATGGGGTGCCAACTGCAGTATTCATGATTGGGAATGGGTATCAGCATTGACTTCTAAAGCTGATTCAGGTACTTTGAAGGTTCTATTCTGAAAGTTGGTATAGCCTTTCCCATCCCATCCCATTCAGAGGATAGATCTAGACTGCCTCTGTTGCCAGGGAGCGCCGCTGTTGACACTAGCGTTGCCATTCTCCTTTTTAGAACCTCCGAGCTTTTAATCAGTATGACCTCACCAAGGCCGTGTTCAACCTTGCAACTTCACCTCACGGGCGCTATCTCCTAAAAGAGGAGCTCCGGATTGATAGCAGAGATGGAGGAGCACAGGTCACCTGTACTTCACAGATATGCAGATAAGCTAGATGGTTACAATCGTGTCCCTTCAGCTGCTAATTTGTGTCTGTCTATTTACAATCCAAACGTCGCTTACGCCCTTGGATCTGTCAATACGTATCACTCAATTATATATATGTATGTATGCTAAAGCCAGGCACTAGGCAGATAATCATGTTTTCATTGATAATTTTTGTCACTTTGAAAGCATCGCTTCCAGGAGGCATCAAATTAGTGCTGCCGAAGACAAGTTCACACACACAAAATCACCTGCCACTGAATGTGGATCCCTTCTCACATGCGCGATGCGCAAATTAAATGAAGAGCCTCTTATTTGAAGATAGCGGCTCTGCTTAAAGGATCCTCCTTGAGAACATTGTCGCGAGCACGCATTTGTCTCTGAGTGGCAGCGTTGGCTCTGTTGCGGGCAGCCTCGGCCTCCTTGGCGCGCTTTTGGGCGCGCACGAAGTTGGGAGAAACGTACTGCTTGTTTTCATAAATAAGAGCACCCCCAAATGCTCCCTCCAGGATAGTGATAGGGGTGAGTACGATACGGGGTCCGATCTCGATCAAGTTAAGCTCGGATTGTGAAGAAGGGCGAGAAGTCTCCTCCTGGATCTGGTAGTTACGAATCCACACTTTACCATCAACAATGCTAAAAGACATGACGTGGTCCACAAATGGCTTGGATTTGCGCGCATGAGGAGGGACCCCGAAAATTTGAATGAACATCTCCTTCATGAGTTTGGAGTAAGGTGCATCCTTGAAGCTGGCGTCAAAGCTGAGAACCGGGCGGGTTCCACGCAAGCAGTTTCCAGTAAAATTAAGCTCGTCCATGGTGTGGATGTTCTGGACGTGGAACTTGAGGGTCGGCCCATTAGGAGTTTTAGCGAGCCACATGTAAAGGTCCTGGTGCTTACGAGCCTCGAAATAAAGAACGTTGTTACAGTTGTGCAATTCAGCCACCTCATTCAAACCTCTGAGGTCTGACTTACTGTCGTACTTCGGCTCCTTGCGAGAATGGGGCAACAACTGGAACAAATCGCTCACCAAGTGACGGTGGCGGTATGTGACGCCTCTAGAGGTAGTCAATAGAACGCGCTGTCTATTGTAAAACTTCTTGTTTTCTTTAGAAGAAGGCTTATCCGCCTTTTTACTATCGGTCAGAGTTTTATAGATGGAAGACATGATCGTTATGTAATTTTTTTGGCTTTTTGATCCAAGGCTGAGTCAGGTTGAGAGCCAAGGTGAGACAATGTCCATGTGCAGTTACAGCATAGGACGCAGGTGAAAGGGTATACTTTACTTTATTTTGTAGCTGATTTTGAATTATTGCGGTGCGGTGCTTTCTGCTACGTATCCTAGCGATAGCGCATTTTCAATAGTTGTATATGCTCACATTAATGGAAGGACGAGTAATTCATTAAAAAGGGGAATTGCTATGAGCAGTTCAGTCAATCGTGTGTACTCTACAGACGTACTGGCGCACGCATTTTGACCGTATACAAGCAGTGCGTCGACCCTCTTTCATCTTAGGCAGAAGCAGGATTGTCGACATAGTACTTTTCGCGCTATATTCAATTAATCGGAGCTATTACGTGTGAAATAAGAGTATCTGCTGTCTGCCTTCCCTTGAACCTCCCTGGCTTCTCGTCCGGTCTGCACCAGTTAATTCCCACATACCACAGAAACCGACAGAACACGGGCTTTCCTAGCAAAGAGGCACAGAAGAGCTTCAATGCAAGCATAAATCGGCCTGAAGCGAGAATCGAGGTAGTGTTTGAAACTATTGGAAAGCGGTTTCAGTTGCTTTCAGGGTAGAACGACTACCTTGTCGACAGGCAGGAGGCTATCATGGAAAGTTGTTTTATTATCCACAATTTTAGCAGCATTGTGAACGACACAGCCCTTTTATTAAGACGATGGCTATACGATAACAAAGTCCGTCAGGTGCTTGGCTCATCTCTTCACCAGCAGAGTATGGCTGATTTCATAGTTATGAACTCCCGGCTCTGTGAGAGGACGAAAACGCCACGAGATGCTTTGTGAACTCTTGAGATTGTATCTAATTGATCACGAAGGGGATGGGGAAGTGCGCAGTGCTGATAGTGACGATAAAACCGCCACCGATGGGGGCAACTCGGGTTCTGAGCCAGAATTGGCTTTTGAGCTATCTAGTTCCTTAATTGTAGACGACAAACTGATAAATACGGAATGTACTGACAGCCAGATAAGCTCATTGGAGTGCGCGCGATCCATATTCGTGATCAGGGGGAAGAGGGCGACCCATCCTTCGAGTACAGACGCTCAACTTTGGCGAGAAAGATCTGCCCGCTATCGATCGCCCCTATTGCTCGCGTACCTTTGCGGAATGGCAGGATGTTAAAAGTGGAGAATTTTGATGGCGAAGTATACCCCCAGATCGGGTAAAACTAGTGGTGTAAAATCCATACAAGTGTCTATGAGCGCGGCTAAGTAATTATGAGTCTATGTACATACCTGCAGATCAATGTACAAAAACTTAGAACTTCTTCAGCGAATACCCACACTTCTCAGTGCCAGCCTCCGCTCCCTGACCGCAGCTTCCGTATACTTGCAGGCGCCGGGGGATACCGACATCAGACAATCTAAAAAGCCCCAATTTTCGTCGCAGCGGAAAGAACAAAATTAAGGAACAAACACGGAGCACAGCGAACCTCACCCGTAGGTAATTTTCCGCCTACAAAATTTCAAACTCTACCTGATATTGAACGCTTTCTATTTTTAGTCTGAGGGACTTCATCGGTGCGCCATTTCGGTACTATGACGTAGGGGGCTGGCCTGATTTCCCCAAACTAATAAGCGCAGAGTGACAAGTTAAGAACTGGGTGAGAGAAAAAAAGAGATTTGTTTTTATGCCAAAAGTTTGACGGCAGCTTTTCACTAACATTCTGATTTTTTACCCCAGGTTTTCATTATAGTTAACCCAAATATAGCAACCGTTCCTGAAAAAACCGCAAGCGAATGACGTAACGATGCATATAGAATGCAGAAGATTTCCATTTCGGGCTGAGCGTCTGCAGAAACCCGTTGAGTATATAAATGTGCGCTAGGTAGAAGACTGCTTTCCAAAGTAGTTTCTGCTACTACCTACACCCTCAAGGTCCAGGGTGGCTCCCACGATGGCCAGACTGTGTCTGTTGACTCTAGCAAGCGCTGGAGTGTTAACCCCGGCGACGCCCTTACTGTTGAGGTCGACGGTGACAACTACCAGGCCAATGGCAACGAGCTTATCGACAACAACGACAGCTTTGTAGTTGTTGGCCCTACTGGTGTCGCTCCCGGCCAGTTCAAGGTTGACCAGGCCAGCGGCGCTGTTTCTCTTACTGGCAGCGATGTTTTCTGGGTGTGCCCCGAGGCCGCCAATGAGATCGCTTGGTCCTCCGACTTGAACGGCCAGGTCCAGATCCAGGTCCCTCACAGCTGCGTTAACGGCGAGCAGATCAAGGTTGTTGCTGTTCCCCAGGGCGGCAGCGCTTCTTCTGCTGCCCCTGCTTCCTCTGAGGCTCCTGCTTCCTCCGCGGCCCCTGCTTCTTCCAAGGCTCCTGAGACCTCTGCCGCTCCCGCATCCTCTGAGGCCCCCAAGAGCTCTGCCGCCCCTGCTTCCTCTGCTGCTTCTTCCGCCGCCCCTGAGCCCGTCAAGCCTACCGAGAAGCCTGCTCCTGCCCCCACTTCTGTCGCCCCCGCTAACGGCGCTGCCCAGGCCGCTGTTGGTCTCGGTGCCATCGCTTTCGCTTTGCTGGCCTAAGGAGAATTTTAATAATGTATTTAAGTAATTAGCATACCCAATTTTGCAATTTAAGTCTGTGTGCCTGTTTTCCTTGGAGCTGTAGTCAAAGCACCCTAAATTGACGCTTCAGCTCAGTACTCGCGCAAGGCAGAAATCTCACGCCTAATCAGTTGGAGACCGAACATTTTGGAATTACCAGAACATCCCAAACAGCATCAACAAACAGCTTCATGTATTTCAACTATCAAGAATTCGCCTGGTGCGAGTGACTACGGATCACCAGTGCAAACAGGAACCAGCATGTCAACCTCTCTGGCCCTGGTCAATACAAAGGTATATAATTGAGTAGTCTAAACATCATCTAGGCGTGTCAAGTTGGCAGGAGTCAGGCCACTACTGGCTCACGCTACCACATCCCAGCACCGCAGCCCAGCGCCCTGCGCACCCTCAGATCCTTAGTTTCTAAGAACATACTCCGCGCATATCCACTCGTGCTATCAAGCTTCTTCAGCACAGACCTTTATTATTTCACTTCACCGCTCCCTAATACTATATAGTCTATTCTGGCCACCGACACTCCTCTCCGCAGCTTCTACACCACCAATACAACTCCAAATGTTAAAAACTAAAATTTACCCATGTTAAACTCCCCCACACGCCCTCCAAATCTCTCTACCTCCGCAACCTGGAGACACATCTATTTTTAGCCTGAAAATCTATTTTTAGCACATCGGTTCCGAAGCATTGCGATTGCAAAACCCGATTGAGACCCTCACGAGGCGCAGTTTCCCGATCACTATACCAAGGAACTCTTAAATAGTACTCCCGGCATCTTTTACACCCGTCACATCCCCGGGACCTGAAACATTCCTGTGTACTTGTATGCGTCCTTAAGTGGTGATCACCGTTAGGAAGAGGAATGAGGGGGAAAAAGTGCCGGATCTGGGCCTTGGACCTCACCAAAAGTTTTTTAAATTACAAGTGAGCATGAACCAATCCCCCCAGACCCTGTGCACGCCCTCAGGCACGCGTATTACCTTGCATGTTGTCATGCATCCCCAACTTATATAAACGCAAAATCCGCACCCCGGATTAGGCCAAGCACTGGTTTGTCCCAAAGTTTGATTTGTCCCAACTCTTACAAACCATGATTTCGGCTTTTCTATGCTTGTCGTATGTATACGCAGCGACTTATTCCCTCACAGTGTCGGGAGGCGACTACAATAACCAGCCCCTAACGGTTGACAGTAACGGTCATTGGGCCGTCAGCAACGGCGGCCAGCAACTGACCGTCACCATCAACCAGGACGGCTCCTACAGCACCAATTTCGGCGATTTCGTCGACGACCCGGGACAGTTCATGGCCTCTGGCGACACGGGCTCCGCGCCCAAAATGCTCGAAGTGCAGAACGGGCAGTTTAGTTATATTCACGACAACCGGTTCTGGGTGTGTCCCAGCCTGTCTAACGAGATCAAATGGGGCTCCACCAGTAGCTACGACACTATTTCGCCTTGTGACGGCGGTGTTCAGGTGAAAATCAATGCCCCAGGCCCTGATATGTACTGGGGCAGCGACAGCTCGAGCTCGGCGGCCTCCAGCGATGTATCTTCCAGTGCCTCAGCCACTTCGGATTCTAGTGCCTCGGCTTCTGCCAGTGCTACCTCCAGTGAGGCTTCTAGCAGTGACTCCTCTAGCGCTGCTCCCAGTTCTTCAGCGGATTCCAGTTCGGCTGCTCCTAGTTCGTCCTCAAGCGCTGCTCCTTCCAGCTCCCAGGCTCCTAGCAGCTCTCAAGAACCTTCTTCTAGCGCTGCCCCTAGTTCCGCACCTCCCAGCAGTTCAGCGGCTCCTAGCAGCTCCCAGGCCCCTTCTTCTACTGAGGCTTCTAGTCAGGCCTCCAGTGAGGCTCCTTCTTCCAGTGATGCTCCTTCAAGTCAGGCTTCCAGCGAGGCTCCTTCTTCCAGTCAGGCTCCTTCCAGCCAGGCTCCCTCTTCTCAGCCCGCCTCCAGCTCTGAGCCCGCTAGTTCTGCTTCGCCCGAGTCATCCTCTCAGGAATCCTCTCAGGCGCCTACCACCTCAGAAGCCCCCTCCAGCACCGCGGCCCCGTCCAGCGAAAGCAGCAGTGAGTCCAGCTCCGAAGAATCAGCCACTATGACTACATCGGAAAGCCCAGTGCTTTCTACTGATGCGGGCGGAAACGTTGTGACCGTGAGCAGCACAAACGTCGTGTACCAGGTGCGCGGCGCGTCATCGTCCACAGGCCCCGCGCCGCTCATGACCTCGTCGTCTAATGCCGCAGGGCTGGTCTCCACGGGGCTGTTTGAGTCGTGGTTGGCCGCGCTAGTGATGTTGGCCTAAGCGCGAAACTCTCAGCGAGCGGAGCGCGAAGCGTGGCGCTCAGGAGTGCCCAACCGAACCGTTGCACTCCCCTGCACCCGCCCAATACCTAGCATACCCTAGCGCTCGATTGCATTACGTATCTGTATATTTAATTTTGTTACGAGTTTAGACAGGAGTTCAGTGACAAGGGGTTCAGTGGCCCTCACGGCTACTCCAGTCGCCGCTGTTTCCGCACGGGGCCGTCGCGCTCCATCGCTGGCCGCTCCGCCGCGACCACCTCGAAAACCGCTTCGAAATCTCCGCAATCCCGCAGCCGGTCTACAAGCGCGCCGCACTCCATAACCTCGGCCGCATCAACTAGATCCATCGCCTTGGTCGCCCCCTCAGCGTACTTGTACTGAATAGTCGCCTTGAGCACTATGAGCAGCACCTCGAACTCGGGCGCGCCGCTGAACGTATAAATAGTGTTGTCGAGTTTCTGCTCGAGCGCGCGCGCGTCCGCCGGTTTCATGTTCACCGCAACCAGTCCATTGAACACCGCCAACGCGTACCCCCTGCTCTGGGGTATATGCTCCAGCAGCTGCGACGTGACGGCGTCAAGGTCCCCGGACTCTAGAATCTCCCACAGGCGTCTGAATACAGCAACAGGGTACTCGGAAACCTGAAGCATCCCCTTGGCGAACCCAGTGAGGTGCTGGCGTCCCACTAGAACACCCAGACACTCTTGGGCCGTTTGGCTGATCTCGACGTTGGAGGAGTAGCACAGCCGCACAATCGTGGCCGTTACCGTGAACGAGTCGACTTTGTTGGCGATGATGCCTTTGCACAAGAGTCGTGCCGCAGTGGCCGCTGTTTTATCGTTAGATGCTAGAGCGCACGTCTCGAGGGCTGGGAAGTACATTTGGAACAGGCCGTCAAGGGTCGACTCGGCTACAAGAGACTTGTCGTTACCATGCAGCACGCTCATTGTGAGTTTACGCTGCTCGTGCGGGCCCTCAAGGTCCTGCCCCTCGAGGAACTCCAGGAACACCGCCATGAACTCGGCCCATTCGGGACTCGAGATATCGCCGAAAACGTGGTCCTGGAAGAACTTGTGGCACCGCCCTTCGAGAAACAAGTTAGGGAATTCAGTACAGATACGACACAGCGCCCGCACCACTAGTAATCTCGAACCGGTGTCTACGACCCCAAACAGCTTGTCGATACACTGGTACGATTTGACCCAAACACGGGACCCGATGCTCACAAGCGGGATTAAATGCGACAAAACAGATGCTGAGCAACTAGGCTTAAGCGCAGCAACCGCGGCGCCATAGATCTTCTCCAGCTCTGCCCGCCGTTGCGTCTTCTCCTCTACACGACCGATATCCGCCAGGGCATGGATAATACGACCAGCGTACTCCAACTCGGTCTCGGTGTAGACAACAAGCAACGACTTCATTTTTTTGTCGAGCTGCGCAACCAGTTTGGGGCTTAGGATGATGCGCGGCTTCGTGGTGAGCGCGGCCTTGAGCATGTGCAGGATAATGAGCCGGTGCTCCACGGCGATGCTGCTCACACTGAGGTGCACGAGGATCGGCACTTTGCTCGGCGGCAAATAAAGTCCATTAGCGGAAATAAATAAAGCAGCTACTTTAAGCTGCAAGTAATTGGGCTCATCATCAAGACTAGACAACAAGTACGCGACGAACCCATGGATGGCTTTCTTTTGCATGGGACGGCGCAGAATGCCGCATATAAGCTCACTGAATTTGTGTCCCAGCGTCAAAATTTGCTCAAAGATCCCGCACAGCCGCTCGACATCGCTGGTCTCAATGTATTCACACAGCTGTTTTGCGGCCAGTTGCGCGATAGAGCTTTTTGAGTCGTCAGAGAGCACCAGCAGGTACTTCCATGCAAGCGTTTGCAGAGGCTTATCGTTGCTCTGATATGCGGTATCCAGTAGCTTTATGCACCGCCTTTTATACGCTAAATTACCTGGAGCCCCCGCCTTGATCATTACCCGCGAAACAAGTGTGAACGTCAGCTTTGTAGCAGCAAGATAATTAGAAATGATGTGGGCAATTAGGTCACAAACTTGGGAGCTTGCGTTCTCCATCTGCTTGATTAAATGGGGCTCAATGCGCCTGAAGAAGGACGGGTGCTCAAACACCACCAGGGCTAGCGACTTGAGGATTTCAATGTATGCCGGTCCGGGCACCCCCGATTCCGACAACAGCAGCATCACATCCACAGTGTTTTCGTACATTTTGCCGATTTTCTGCGTCTTGAGCAGCCCAAACCACCGTTTCGTTACCATCGCTGCGACCCGCGTTTGGGGCGTAGTGAACCGGAGATGAAAGTCCTTGTAGTTAGCGGCATTAGTTTGTGCAGCGTCCAGAGTAGCCAAGTAGAAAGCGGCATCGCGGTTCTCGCTGGTGACGAGGTAGTCGATTACAGGTCCCATACTATTGGAGGCCGGGGCAGCGAATATCGTGTATAAAGTGCGCTGTACTTTACCCAGCATCTCAAAGACATAGGGAGGAGGGAACCGGTGACGTACACGGAAATTCTTGCACATAACTAGCAGCGTGGCGCAAATGCATCGCACTATAAGCTCACTAGCACACGTTTCAGGCGCCGATACGCAGTTAAGGATATCGTCCACAAAGTCGTTGACTGTTTCGCTGGGGCTAAGTTCGACGCATGTTTTAACAATGGTGTTGGCGATCGCATCGGTGGCCTGCACCCGCTCCTGGCACTGCTCCGCGAGCGTTGTGCGCCGGTTGTACGCCACGGCCTCATCCCAGCTTGCGAGCTCCAGGGACCCAGAGATCTGAATAAAATGACATAGCAAGTACGGAATAAAGTTGACAAGTGCAGCAGAGTATTTGGAGATGTAGAAATCCCGCGTATACTGGTTGCCCTTCCGCAAGTAGTACAGCACCAGGTCCAGCAGTGCTTTTCGTAGATCCGAGCGGCCCTTGTAAATGGAAACAACCATACGGCCAACCTGAAGTTTTCCTTGCGCTTCGGATGCCAGAAAGTCCAACGCAGACCGACACAGCGCCATTATTTCCGACCTCCCTAGGTATTCATTAGAGGAGGCGATTTGGGCGGCTAAAGCGCAGATTTCAGTGCTGTGAGCCGAGGCAAAGAATTTTGGAGCACTGGAGAGAATTTTCTGAGCCGTAGCGTAGCAATTGAACTCGAGCTCAGGCCATTTTGTGGTGATCACCAGCATCAGTAATAAATACTCCGGTTCTGTGGCTACGACGTCGTCCAAAATATCTACGACATTTTCCAATAAAAAAGGAGGGTCTGCCTCGCCATTTTGCAGTGCATTCGCGATCTGTAGTGCCGTGATAGGCTGGGGTTCCGCCATGAAGGTCTGGATTAGGGTAGTCAGGGCCGGCCCTGCGCCCGATTTTTGGGATCCTGGGCGTTTTTGGAGCCCAATAGTGAAAGTTGCGGGCGCCGGCGACCCCGTTTGACTCGAATCCGGCGGCGTTAATGTGGACATATCTCGACGCGTAAGGTGGTGGGAGTAATTACCCGGTTGGAGACGACGCGACTGGTGAGTCCGTGACGTAAGGCGCGTGCCTAGGAGCGCGGGAGAAGAGTGAGGCAGGGCGTTCAAGTGAGGTCAGTAGAGGAGAATTGAAATAGTTTAACAATAATATACGATAATAATTTAAATAATAAATAAGTGGTTGCGCGGCGGGCGCTTGGAGGGTGCGGAGAGGCGAAAAGATAGGCTCCGTACCCCGGCGCTACACAGCTGGAAGCTCCATATACCGATGCAACATCACCGCCATCACTACGTCCTCATCCAGACTCTTCTCGAGCTGTTTGTAATCGAGATCTCCCAACGTAGTCTCTAGTAACTTGAGCTTCTCGGGTAGGGTTTTACTAGGGGCATGGATCTGCTCAAGTAGAGGACGGGCCGGAGGGGTTGCCGGTTTGGGCACAGCCGAAAACTCGTTGTGGAGAACTTGTGGATTATACGGCTTGCGATTGTGTAAATGTGGGGCTGCGTTTCGGGGCGGTGTTCGGGGTAACGAGTGGCCAGACCCTGCATGGGGCCGCATACCCATATGCATGGCTTTCTTGAGCCGCCGCGGGTCGTATGACATAACCTTGGTCATCTCGTTCTCCCAAGCGGATCCCTGGGAGCTAAGAACAAACGCCTTGACGCGTGTATTGGCGATCTTGGTCCGCAGCTGTTGGGGGGTCATCGTCAACCCGGTCACTTTGCAGTACTGCGGGGTCAATTCCTCGATAAATTTGCCCGGCCAGTGCACCGTTGTGGTGCTGGGCTGTTTATACCATTCGTACGCGATATTATATTGCGGATCCGACTCTGCACGCTTGAGAGCGGCCCATAGATTATTGAATAGCCATTGATAGTTATGGACGGGTCGTAGGGACATTGCTGGGAGGTTCAACTGCTGGGTCACATTCTTGTACTTGCTTATAAGTATTACGGATATTCGCGGGTCAGCCGCATGTGGGTCTTCTAGAAGATGTTAGGTAACCTGCAGATCGTATGCACCTCGAGTAATGACGGCGGCGTTCCGAGTGGTAGGGAGTGCGATGCCGGTAGGGCCCGGGGAAATTGCAATGGAATGGGCGACGGATCTAGTGTGTATTTAGGCAACTAGTTCAGTTTACTTCATTCAAGCTGGCCTGGTACAGGCGGCTGTGAAATAGCATTAAAGGGATCAGCCCTTCACCGGAAAAGATAAATACTTGAATTACAATTAGAACTATTACAGGATTAGAAATGTGCAGTATGAATCCCTTAGCGTGGCGAGAACCTGGTGACATAGATGAGTTCCGGTCCAAGTTGAGATGCTGAAGGCACGAAGCGGCGACCACTGGCTGAACCAAATTTGCAGTGAATTAGTGGAATAAGCTATTGAGCTGTTTACGCCCATATCCGCCTCCCCACTCAATGACAATCCTCCTCAGTAACACCCCATCTGGCATATGCTCTCTTTCTCAAGTCCGGGCCGCACCGAATGAAGTAAATGGGCAGACCAACCATAGCGAGCGCTGAAAAGCCCATAATGGAGCTTCCCCAGCCAACAGGCCAATCCTTGATCGCTGTGTGATTGTACATGATCGTACCAAACAGCGGGAACGCTCCTCCTACAAGTGAACGCAACACGGCGTTACTGGCGAGAGCGGATGCAAACATTGTTGGATAAAGGGAGCCAATGTATGCTGTATACGACTGGAACATAATAAAAGTTCCAAAGATAAAGACGCAGGAGCCAACTACCGGTCCCATCCAGTGGGCGTGCGGGGTCGCGCTCCAGCCAAAAATAAATAAACCAACAGGGAGGCAAATGGCAGCAACAAGCACAGGGATTCCAAATGATACCTCCGGCTCGCTTGGGGTGCCGTTGCGCATGGGTTTCACCAAGAAATGGTACAAATACGTCGAGAACCAGGCGATGGCCAGTAAACAGCCAATTGTGAGAGCGGCATACGCGCAGCCCAGTTCTACTAGAGTGAAGTGGTAAATGTTCAAGAACACAATAGGAAACGCCTCGAAAAACAAGTAAAGGACCGAGTAAAGCAAGCACATGTGCAGATTCACCAGGTCCAGAACAGGTTCTCGCAAGCAGATCTTGACCGGTAGCCAGACTGCTTGGACGAGTTCGCTCCGAAGGGTCATTTTTACTAGACGAATATCGCCCTTAGCCTTGATGTTGGGGTTTCCGGTAAGGGCCCGAAGTCTCTCTGCTTTTTTCATGAGGATGGCCTGGGCCGAAGTCTCAGGAAGGCAGAATATACAGCCTGCCAGGGCGACTCCGCCTACAATAGTCAAGAACCAGAAGATCCAGCGCCATGTATTAGCATGAGAAAGCGCAGCGCCAATTAAAGGACCAACATAAGGGCCAGTGACGATGCCGCATGCCCAAGCGATAATAGCGAAAGCAGCGCCAGGGAATTCAAAGACATCAGTGATTACACTGGCACCTACTGAAAGAGAAGGCCCCACGCAAAGCCCAGCAAGCAGGCGTAGTACAGCAAAAGAAGAGATGTGATTAATTAATGCCGTGGGGATTTGGAGGATCACATAGAAGAACTGCCCCAAGAGGAGGATCCAACGACGGCCGCCAAACATGGGGCTTTCGCTCATTGTGGAAACGAGAATAGGACTTAGGCCATATCCCCAAACAAAAAGAGTCATTCCCAACATAAGCCTGACCTCTGTTGTATTGAAAAACTCCCTCATTTGTTGCTCTGCGGGAGAGAAGATAGCAGATGCCATATACCCCGAACCACTGAGCACCGAGACGACCACGAGAACCACTACTTTTTTAGCAAACGGCCAGTTCTTGGGGTTCTCGGGATCATCTTCGCTTTCCCAATCGACTATAATAGCGCCCTGAGACGGCGATGGTACCAATGCGTTTTCCTGAGGTACCTGTGTAGAGACGGGGGAGAGAAGGCTTTCTTCTTTTCCCAATGAGCCAGAATATCTAGGAGATATCTGGTATCCTGGAGATAAAACAGTGGGCTGGAAATACCTGTTTTTAGAGACCCTGTTCACCACTACTCCGAACGCAGAGTCTCTTACCAGCTCGTATAAGCCTTGTGTAAAACCGTGTTTATTTGCTGACATGGGGACCGGTCAGCTCTCTATATTACGCTCGACGGCCGGGGTTAGATGTAGAAGTGCAGTAGAACGCCTTGGGAGGACTCCCAAGACGAGAAATTGTGGGTATTGCGTGCGTGCAGGTGGAGTAAGCCAGGACCCTGTGAGTTATGGGTGGGAGCATAAAGCTGTAATATCACCGAGGAAAACTAGAGAATCTACGAGTTTAAAAGTACATTTCTTAGTATATGCACCCGTATGCATGAGTCAAAGTTGAGGCTTCACAGCCGATTACTAATTTTTTTCCTCGGCTCGCCCCGCGCGCATTGTCTGCGCTATGAAAGGTGGGGGAATAAATTTATAGGCTATGTATGTAATATTAGGGACTCTATGTTTATTTACAATTGGTTGTGCGGTTTCCTGGAAGAAGTCACTCCATTAAAGAGACTCCCATTTCTGGCGATCTGCACTTTATGCAGAGTCCTGCAAGGGTCGCAGTGCTTAATTGATAGTCAGGTTCTTGGCGGGCTATAATTGGAAGGCAGACGCTTTAAGCTTTATGACAGAATTTAAGCGGTATTTTTTAGCGCGAGTTTAATGCCTTTAGTGTAAGCGCCGTTTCAACTCGATGACATGAGGGGAACCTAAATGGGAACCCATCGGAACCCCGAGCACTTACTGAAAATAAATAATTAAGCTAAACTACAGGCTGGTCACGCTAATTAGTATAGTTTGGGGTCTTCAACGCCCCAACGCGCATACGCTTTGCGCCGAAGCTCTGCGCCATTAATTATAAAGTAGATTGGTAGACCGACCATAGCCAAGCCAATGAAACCAAGGATAGAGCTGCCCCAGCCGACGGGCCAGTCCTTGATGGCTGTATTGTTGTAGAACACGTTGCCAAAAAGCGGGAACGCACCGCCAACAAAGCTTCGTAGAACGGTGCTGCTCGCCAGTGCAGATGCAAAAACAGTAGGGTACAGCGTGCCGATGTAGGCAATGTACGACTGAAAGATGATGAAGTTTCCAAAGATGAAGGTACAGGCGCCCATGATAGGCCCCATCCAGTGGGCTTTGGCCGTGGCGCTCCATCCAAAGATAAATAAGCCCAATGCAATGAACACCGAGGCCAACAACGATGGATAACCGTAGGAAATCTCGGGCTCGGGAGGGATGCCTCTTTTCACGGGCTTTACGAGCTTCTCACGTAAATAAAAAATGTAACCAGCAGTTGCAAGTCCCACTGGAATCATGAATACTGCGTATGCCACTCCCAGTTCCACAAGGGTGAACCCAAAGGTGTCAACAAATACAATAGGGAAAGCCTCAAAGAAGAGGTACACCACGGCATAAATAAGACATAAATGCAAATTTACAAGGTCGAGTACCGGCTCGCGCAGACAAATCTTGATCGGTAGCCATGTACCCTTGATGAGCTCGCTAGTGAGGCTGGTGTTGGCACTATCGATATCTCCTTGGGCAAGGATATTGGGATTGCCGGTGATTTGCCGCAGGTGTTTTGCTTTTCTCATGAGGATAGATTTTGCGGAAGTCTCGGGGTAGAAAAAGATCATCGAGACCACCGAGACGCCGGCCTGGATCAGCAGGTACCAAAAGGACCAGCGCCAAGTATTAGCGTGTGTGAGCGCTGCACCAATAAGTGGACCAACAAAAGGACCGATAACAGCGCCCGAAGCCCAGCCGATAATGACATATGCTGCAACGGGGAACCGGAACATATCGGTGATACAGCCAGCAGAGATGGACAGCGGGGGGCCAACGAATATCCCTGCCAGGAACCGCAGTACTACAAATGATGAGACGTGATTGATCAGGGCGGTAGGGATCTGCAGGATCATGTACAAAGTCTGCGAAATAAGAAGGATCCAGCGCCGACCGCCAAACATAGGGCTCTCGCTCATTGCAGACACAAACAACGGACTGAGGCCGTAGCCCCACACAAACAGCGTAAGTCCCAGCATTAGTCTTACTTGAGAGGTGTGGAAAAACTCAAGCATCTGTCCCTCAGCCGGCGTGAAGATCGCTGAGGCCATATACCCCGATGCGGTCAGGGCGCTAGTGATAATGGTAACAACGGTCTTTTTCATCACTGGCCAGTTCGCAGGGTTGTTGGGGTCGTCTACGCTGTCCCAATCAACAAGAATCACTCGACTAGCCGTCGCGCTCGTCACGGGATCGAGAGTTCCTTCCTGCTTTTGACTGTGGTCAATTGCCTTGGGCGAGCTAGCGCCCCCTTGGTTTTTGTGAGTGGAATCTCCACTATGATAGATCGATTGGTCGCCACTAAAACTGCTCGATACATATTTGTCGGGGATAATATAGTCTTCTCGATACACAGAGGGTTTTAGCAGCCTATTCTTAGACAGGGCGTTTATTAGGATCCCGGCGGGGGAGTCCCTGAAAAGCGTGTACATAGTACCGGTGGATGAAGGGGCCATCTTCTCCACGAATAAGCCCGAAGAAATTCTAATGGGATACTGTCTCAAGGCGACTTTTGTCAGTCATGCATGAAAATATGCACGGGGTGCATACGGGCGCAGAACCGGGGGAAACTGGCAAGTGTACGCGAGTTTAATGGGAGTTTGGGCGACTATAGGTGTTGCTTAGCGTAAGGGATAATTATGAACCCACTAAATGGTAGGGTCGAGACAATGAGTCAATGACCTCAATTTAGCCGCATGGTCCGGAATCGACTGAAACTGACGATACAAAGGCAAGTTATATAGCCAGTGTTAATAGCAGTGGGATTTGGGACAATGCCCGTGACTTGGTTCCTTCAGTGCGCCTCCACAGACAGAATGCCTCAACCTCGCGGTCCTAATTTTGAGGTCATTAACTGATAACGAGCAATGCGCGAAATAGACCGATCGTGGGCAATCTATGTGTATTTTGGGGGATATAATACTACTCATATCTTCGTAGCCACTCACACAAGTATATATAGCTACATTATCAGTGATCAAATCGAGGCATGACAGGTCTTAGCATATGCACCGCCGATAGGCGCCATGCGAGGAGCTCTGGGCGAAAATTAGTATAGTTTACATATTTAGAAGAAACATAGTTCAATTGAAGGGTTTGTAGCGTCTAGCGCTCTAGTTTGAGCTAGCAATTGCTGTGTTGCTCTCCAGTGCTTCGGGATATCTAAAGGTAAGAAAAACGAGTGAGCTGTCGCAGAGGATACAGAGAGGAGGATGTAGTAGCAATTGGGAATAACAGGTAAAGCATCAGCTTGAAAGGGCCGGTCGAGGATGCCGCCTAGCAGACGCCGACAAGTAGTAACAGCCATGAATCGCTAGGGAGATTCCGGGAGTTGATGTGCTGGACACCTGTTGAAATAGGCTGATGGTCTAAGTGCAGTCGTGGAACGGAATTATGTACCGCTGAGTATTCACTAAACGTGCTGTTCCCTACGCCAGGACCACTACGGCGTTCAGGTCTTGAGCGGCGTCAAACTAGAAGGTGCGGGGGTATATCAGATTGCGGGAGTACAGAGACATGTCTCGAAGAGTGTTTAGAGCTTGGATCCATGGAATAGTATCTCTGAAGCTGGCAAACACAGAAGCTACCAACCCGGTCGTCTCATTGGTATGCTGCAAATAGTGAGCACTCCGAAGTAATTCTGAGCGTTGAAAACTCATCAGGACCTCTAGACCAGCTTATGAAGACCAGCAGCCTCTAGAAACGTACTCGCTCATCCCGAGCACCGATAGTCTACATGAACCCACGGCTCTTGGCAGTATAGTCGAAAAGTCTAGCTGCCCTGGCTATAAGGACCACTATATACACATCCACAACTCTTCAAAAAAAGCATCGAAAACTACTCAAGAGTACGTGACGGAGACTTGAGCTGTATAAGTTTTTACCACGACGTCACGGATGGACGCTTGGGACTGGCCATCTAGGACTGCATTGTAGACAAAAGCGCTTAAACTGCTACGTTTAATACACCTAAAGAGCTCTAACAACTCAACAACTTCTAAATTCCACACTACAAACCAGTCAGCCGCCCGCTCCGCACCCTCACTACACTCAACGCTCGATAGCTTCTGCCCTTACATGATCTACAGACTCGCGGCCAAATACCTGGACGGCGGCGCGGGAACGCTGCGAAACCGAGTATATAACGAAAACAAAGAATCTGTAGCAAAACAAATCTATGCCTTAGTGAGCCAGACCTTGAAGTTCAAGGCCGTTCTGACCCATGTGACCAAGACGTCGCATCTCCTGAAATATGAGAAAAAATTATCAGAGAGCGTTGCCATGCTAATGGTGCATGATCTGCTGCTGTCAAAGTCCCACAAGCTCATGTGCGGGCAGTGCCCCGAGAAACAGGCGATTCTGCGCCATAAAACTCGCCTTAATGCCGAGTTCGTCAAGTTCAAGGTGAAAAATGGACCTCTCAAGGAGGACACAAACGAGACACCGGTCAGATGGGTGCGGTGTAACCCGGCAAAATCCACTCCCGACGAGATTGAGGAGTTTTTCCAGCAAAAGGGACTCACAAACGTCGAAACGCACCAGGTGCATGCAAAGGCGTACTATATCGATCCATACGTTGATGGGCTTTTTGGCGTACACCCTTCATTCCCTATTATTAAATGCGACTTGTACAAGTCTGGAGCGCTCATTATTCAAGACAGAGCATCGTGTTTCCCCGTGGCTATCATGCAACCTCAATCGGACCGTACATACATCGATGCATGCTCTGCACCAGGGAACAAGACGACGTTGCTTGCGGCGCAGGCGAAAAAAGTGTACGCCTTTGAAAGAGATAAAAAGCGGGCCAAGACTCTTGAGAAAATGATCACCATAGCCGGCCTGTCCAAAAGGGTCGATATCAATGTCCAGGACTTTGTCGCTACAGACCCTTCTGAGTTTGAGATCGACGGCCTGATTGTTGACCCTTCGTGCTCTGGGTCAGGAATCTTTGGCCGCTCTAGTCTCAAAGAGGAGGAGGTAGCCGAAACACGTCTCGAGCGCCTGGCCGAGTTCCAGTATATCATCATGAAACATGCTCTGCGCTTTGATGCCCGCACCGTGGTTTATTCTACGTGCTCGATCCACGCTATTGAAAACGAAAGAGTCGTGCGCCAGCTGCTGGAGACTCCAGAGGTTGCCAAGAAATGGCGTTTAAGAGATAGGAGTGAGGTGCTCGACGGCTGGCCGCGGAGAGGGCTCCCTGAGGAATTCGAAGGGATGGAGAACCACAAAGATCTTGCCGAGAGTTGTGTGCGGGTGAAACCACTTGTTGATGGCGGTATCGGGTTCTTCGCCGCGTGTTTCGAGCGTATAGACTAGATATGTATTTATAGTGACAGTTAAGGTGGAGGTGTAGTGGGCTGGGGCGTGGAGAAGAGGAATTAAATGCGGCCGAGCAACTGAATGATTTCAGTAGTTAGATTAATTCTCCTAGCTAAGGGATCGAGAGGGTAAGAACTACATGCTACATACCACTTGAGGCATTGACACACTCGATGACATTGACATCTAGAGATGTTAAGCCTTCCTTACCAATTGAAGGTTACTCAGTTAAGCTATTCCTCTAAATCGATATTCATCCCAACTCTTCATCCCCCGTGTGCAAGCAAAAGTCACTTGTGACCTTAGCTCAATGTCAGGAATGAACCGCACAAGCAAGCAGCTCTAATGTGCTGAAGTGCTGAGACAAATCTACCATTTTCATGAGCCAAGTCGACGTTCTGATCTACTTGACTGATCTTCCTAGAGGTTTCTAAGGGTCTGCGAGTTCTCACTGGCTGCTCCATACCGCTATGCACCGCTCCTTGCAACCGATAAATAAAGAAAGTAATCAACCTAATTATTTGAAAAGTCGCCTATTTAAAGCGTATGCGACTGCCTCAAACGGCCAAGGAACAGCACCGGAGACAGCCACATACAGGCGACAGCGCCCCAGAGGGTACTGCTTGATAAATAAATAAATAAAACGCAGAACTTAGTGAGTGTCCACGGGCGTCGCACTAGATTCCACTGTGCTCTTCTTGAACTGCAGCCCAACGACTTTCTTGTAACTGACTTTGCGGCGACAAACGCTGCATTCGCCCATGCGTTTTGTTGCGTTTCGCGTGCTGCACAGTGCCGGGTACACGCACTCGTAGCAATAGATGTGGCCGCACTCGGTGGCGACGGCGACCTCGGGGACGTCGAGACAAACGGGGCACTGGACCCGTAGGTTGGTCTTTGAGGCCTCGGTTTGGGGGGGTGGATCAGGGTCGTCGATGATCTCGATGGGGGATTCGGCGATATCGACCACGACGGGCTCGCTGCGGGATTTTTTGGAGCTCTCGGACGGCTCAGAGTCGTCCAGTTTCCGCTTGGATTTCGGAATTGTGATTTTGACCATCAAAATTAATGTAAACAGATCGGGTGCGGCACTTTTAATTACTACTATTGGGACATTCTAGGGCTGAGTACTATCGAACCTTTAGAATGCTCTAGGGTATTTACTAGGGTTTGCCTAGGGTGTGCCTAGGGATCCGAAGTGCTACTAGGGCAGACAGGGTTGGTGTAGATAAAGGGTACGGTAGGGCCACGGTTCGGCTCGAGTTTGTATAGTATTCTAGATTCCTAAAAATAACTTATTATTTATTTAGTTTCGCCGGACCGGGCAAAACGCAATAATCCTGCCGGTTTGGATATTTTTGAGGGTTAGGGCGCTGGCCTGCGGGATGGTGCAAAACCCAGTGAATTGGTGAATTTGGCACCTGGAGAAGACCAATTAGTTTTTTTGGTGTCTAAGGATGTATGTAGACTATTGGCTGATTATAGTATTCGTGGGGTGGATACGTAGGTAAAGCTGGATTGAGGTTCATGGGTAGCTGCGGCTCAGGTTGTGCAAGAGGAGACGCTACACGGCGGAGTAGCTGACGCTAATACGCTTGTTAGATTAGTGTGGCTTCAAATAAGTACACTGAGCGGCCTAGGTCATATGCCGGGTGCATAGCAAACTGGCTCACTATGGGCCAGGTTCGATGATATGGGGTTGCTTGACGGTTAGCCTGCATGGCGCCAGCTCGCTATTTAAGGCCTAGTTACTGCTGTCAGCCCCACGTCCTGTAAATATTACTCAGTATGATGTCGCCGCGTACCGATCCGTCGCATTCCACCACTCATTCGGCTCACGCTCGCTACGCCTGCGGCTCGTTCGATGCGCTCGCTCGCTCGCTCTCTCGTTAATCATTCTAGTACATAGCTATCATATAAACGTAAAGAACCACTTAAAGTCTCTTGATAACATCGTCAGTGACTTCAGTAGTGGTGTAAGAACCGCCCAAGTCAGGGGTGGTGATACCGGCAAGCAAACCGGCGTCAACGGCCTTGTAAATGCGGGCAGCAGGCTGAGGGAACCCAAGGAACTCCAACATCAACGCAGTAGAGCGGATGGTGGCCACGGGGTTGGCAATGTTCTGGCCTTCGATGTCAGGGGCAGAGCCATGGCAGGGCTCACCGATAACGAAGCTATCGCCGACGTTAGCGCTGGGAACGACACCAAGAGAGCCAACAAGCGCCGCAGCACCATCACTCAAGATGTCACCATAAAGATTGGGGGCAACAACAACATCAAACTCGCTAGGGTCGCGGAACAACTTGTACACCATAGAGTCGACAATCTGTTCCTGGAGGGAGACGTTAAGGTACTCGGGCTGGTCGATGACGGCCACCTCGTATGCCTTGCGCACAGTCTCGCGGAAAAGACCGTCACTCTGGCTAAGAACATTCGACTTGTGAGTCACAGTAACGATAGCGTTCTTGGAGTTATCGTGGTGGGAAGTGCTGGGGTCAAGCAGGCGGAGAGCGTGGCGCTGAAGGGCAATACGGAATGCCATAAGACCGATCTTGGTAGAGGCGCCTTCGGTGATGCGCTTGATGGCCTCAGCGACTTTTTGGTTGTTGGCATCGACGTAGGAGCGCTCCTCCTTGACGTAGAGATCCTCGGTGTTCTCGCGCACAATGACGAGGTCGGTGAGGTGATCAGTGGGCAGAACGCTCTTGACAGGGCGAACGTTGGCGTAAAGACCAAGTTTCTTGCGCAAAGCAACGATAGGAGACGAGTAACCGGCGACCTTGGTGGTAGGGCTGGAAACGGCGCCGAACAGCGCACCGTCGCACTCCTTGCGCAAAAGCTCGACCGTCTCGTCGGGAAGAGCGTTTCCAGTGCGCTTGAAGTGGTCGAAACCGGCCAGAGCCTCCACAAACTCAAAATTGAGGCCGTCCTCGGCGGGCAGGGCCTCGAGGATCTTGCGGCCGGCGGGGATCACCTCGCGGCCGATACCGTCGCCGGGAATAAGGCCAATTCGCAGGGTCTTGGAGCTGTAGTTGCGTAGAGAACGAAGCATGACTCATTATGGTAATCTGGGGTTTATATACTTGCTGATCACCGGGTGATGTCGAGGGCGGGGGCTGGTGATTATGTGGGTGGATGGGGATCATGCATTTAACCGGGGAAACCTGAATTTTTCACCAGTTTTGCAACGGGAACATGCATATTTCGCCTGGTGTAGAGTGGTGGCGGACGTGCAGATGTGGCTGGACGTGCAGCCGAGGTGCGTGCTCGGAGTGTCAAGATGTATACGCGTGGGGAGGGGTAGGCGAGGCGGATTGTATAAACAATCGCTTGTGGTGTGGAAGAAACGCGGTTTTGGCCGGTTTGTTTGGCCGAGCCTGTAAGTGCCGTGCAGGCGATAAGAGGTGATAAGAGCCGCACCCTGAGGTTTGTATAGTCTCAGTAGTTTCATTTAGCGACATCCATGCTACAATTAGATCACCAGAATTGTCGAGATAGCAATGGCCATAGCAGTTACAGTAGATAGCGATGGGCCGTGAGATAGGATGCCAGGGGGTGCAATTTGAGTAGTCTTTACAAAAGGCTCATAGATATATGCGCATAGTGTCAGTAGTAGTACTTCAAATAGACTATATGACTCAATGGTCTGAGATAGCCGTCTTTCATGGTAGCACTTGACGGTATATTGGCGGGTAAGATATTACCACGACAGAAGGCCATCCTGTACCCATGCGTACTACGTGGGTATAACATTCGGCTTGACACTGGCTGGACTAAACGAGCTATGCAAGGTTGCAGTGTAGGCGCTGGGGCCGGACTCTGGTACTACGTGGTGCAGTATACGCTACAGCAGGCGTGGTCTATGACAGTCTAGTCACGGCCCGGAGCGGTCAAATTAGCATGAACAGCCGTTGCGACTGTCACCGTGGCAGGGACTAGAACGCTCCCTACCGTCCCCAGCATCCCACCGCGGCTGCCGCCTCACGGACGGCACTTTGTGCTTGTCTATGCATAAATAAATATTTACTGATTAGGCTGTAAAAAGAGAACTTTCAGCATGTTTCCGAACCCCACGCAGATCGATTTCGGCCCTAATTGCGTGGCAGGACTGGGCGCGCCGGTCAGCAGTTGCTGGTCGTTGGATCCCTCGTCGAGATCAAAGCGCGAGATGACACCGGCGCAGCTCAACGCGAACCCTTCCCAGTCGGCGCTGACGTGCGAGGCACCAACAGAGCCCGGCTCGCGGCGACGGATACCAATGATCATGTTGATGTCTGTGGGCTGCCAGCTGACGGCGTCTTTGACGTAGTATCGAGTCGAAACAGCAGAAGTGAACCCGCGGCAACGGGTTTCATGGGGGTCACGCTCGATACGGAGACAAATGTTGTTGCGCGACTTGTTCTCGATACGGTACGTCTGCACGACGAGCTGATGCTCATTCTCGAGGGACTCGTAGGCAATTGAGAAAGAGGAGAACGAGATTGAACCGCAGAAGGCGCAATGGGTAGGCTGAGAATGGAAGACTCGTAATGTGCGCGGTTTATAGTCTGTAAGGGCCACGTACTTGAGAATGACTCCCGAATGGACATCCACAAACATACATCTGCGATCGGTGACACCAATCCACATTTGGATATCAGGCACGGAAACGGCCTCCATAAAGGTATCGTTGCCTGTGAACGGCAACGTCCAAGGCACAGGGTGCTGCAGCATGCCCTGAGTACTGGGAATCTCGGTCAAGGGCGGCAGAAGGTCGCCATTCTCGCGGCACACGAGGTACGCCTCCAGCAACTCGATCTTGCGCAGCGTCCACTCGATTTTACCATCATTCTCAAACCGTTTGCACAGGTGCATCACGTTCTCAGAGTCGCATATGATCGCGTGTGTGGGAGGGTTGGTGTGATGTGCTGCCCACCGCATCTTGCCTTTGATCAGGGGGAAAACACGGGGCGGTTGGTTCATGTAGAACTCTACGATACGACCGTCTTGGGTTATAAGCACCAAAGTGTCGTTGATAAATAAAACATCCAGCGGAGGAGCCTCAAGCACCCGCGAAAGGTCGACCTCATAGACTTTTTGATTGCAGTGGTAATCGTATAACTCGACCGATTTAGGGTAGACGATAGCCACGACTTTGCGCTTTGTATTAAGCAGGACGCGCGAGATGGCCCATGGATTTTTCAGTTGCGGCAACGAGATCGAGTATTGGGGGATCGTGTCGCCAAGGCCAAGATCAACAACCACTAGTTGCCCGCTGAGAGCTAGCGCGGCCACTAAATCTCCCTCAGCCTCCACTTTGATGATATCGAGTGTACAACCTACATCCAAGGTATACTCGGCGAAATGCTCCTCTGGCGCATACAGACCCCTGATATTAAGGTTGAGGTGTTTACGGTCGGTAACGATGAGGACAAAGATCATGCAAAGCGAGGAGATAAAGATCATGAGGCAGAACACCTCGAGGATTGTCGACAAGATGTTTCCGTAACGCAAAGTACTAAACGTGAAGTTCGACTTGGCGTGCGGCGCCGTGAAATGCCCCGAAACCTCGAAAATGATCGGCCGGAACACCTCGAGGTACTCGTAGTCCTGGAGACAGGTGCTGAGGGGGTCGATAAAAACATCGATATACTCTGGTTTAGTGAGAGCATGCTTGATATGCGGGTGAATTCTATTAATGAAGTAGCCGCCCTTGAGGTGAAGGGCCAGGTACGACAGCACCGGCAACACAAAGATAAACTCGATGCGGAAGTAGCGCTTGATTCTATGCAAACATTGACAGATGCGGCTCTCAGATGCCTTTTTGAAGAACAGGTTTTTGCGGCGGGAAGGGCGCTCGACGCTCACAAAATCGTGAAACTCCAGCCCCGCCATATCGATGTACATGATAGCGGCAAAAGTTGTGAAATGGAAAAAAGTGTCCAGGAATAGGTACGCGATCATGAAGGCTGTCAGGGGCATGAGAGTTGGCTGCTGGGTAAGGTACATGAGCACCACGCTGATCACTGAGAGGGCGAGATTCGCACTGAAGTGCTCGACAAACGAGTTGAAGGAGATACTGTAGGCGGTGACGAGCCGGTTGAGGGCAGTGGGTGCGGTATTAATAGCGGTTTCGGCGGCCTCAATTGCCTGACACGAATTGTAGATACCCATATACGCGGCCAAGATGATGAACCATAAGAACCTGAACAAAACCAAGGTATTAAATGCAGGGTAGAGAACACTCACCACCGACAATGCACCAAAAATGCCGGCTCCAATGCGAACACCAATGGTTACTAGCAGCATAAGCGGCCGGAACGCGTTCGTAGAGCAGATCCACGAGAACTTGTACAGGACGTAGAGGCCCGCGTAAAACCAGATCATCATCTCGGAAACAACATTGATGCCCGGCCAGATACTGTATTGGGCGCTGGAGGCCGTACTTAGCTCCGCCTCTTCCAACTCGAGCCGGTCGACGTAATTGGACATGGTGGTGGGCACGGCACCCGAGCCGAGGGCTTCGAGAGCGGTTTCCCACTGCGCCGCGTCTTTTTCCTTCACATAAACATAGGTGAAAAGTAGGCCCTGAACATTATGGGCGCTGGGGGCGACGTATCGCGAAAGGGGCGGGGTTTTCTCATTGAAAAGCGAATAAAGCTGAGGCCCCTCGGGGTTCTCTAAAAGGGTGTCGGTGAGCTCCCGCAGCGGCTCAATGAGTCCGAGGATATTTTGGTCCATAGCGGAGACGAAAACGGGAGGAACGACGACGGCCTGACGAATGCGAATAATGCTGCAATTCTCGGCCATTTGCGGCGTCTCATGCAACAGAATTCGCGGCCGCGAGTCCTGCATGCTGGACAGTAGGAACGGGTAGCAGATTGTGATGATAAGGGCGATTGGCAGGAACGTAGCGAACTGAAGGTCCGTTATCACCGGGTATAGGACCCTGCGGAGGGTTTCCCATTTGGTGAAACCTTTTCGAAGGACACGCATTGGTCCTTTTCAGATGGTTCTGGCTGAGTGATCGGGGGTCTCAAAGAGAGGGGGGGGGCTTGGGAGTGATGAGCGAGCCTGGCCAGGAAAGGAAGCAGTAAGCGGGAATGAATGCTTAATTATTACAAGTAAGCAGCTTAAACGGCAGCTTAAAATTTTAAGTAACGCAGGGATGAGTCAGAGAGAGTCACATGAACGTGGGTGTGCGTCAATCCGGGGTTACCAACAAATACAAGCGTTTTTAATATCTCAAAAATTTCATTTAGTTTTAAGTAACCCCATTAGTCTCACTTGATCCACTTTGACTCAATTGGTTGTCCAGTAAACATCCACCTCTCCAGGACAATGGTTGTCTAGGTGAATAGCCGCTAAATAGCTACAGATATGAGATAACGAAACTGAAGTGATAACTAGAGTCCCCTATCCCAACTCAATTCCTCAAACTAAAAAAGTCGCCTCCCCCTCAAGTCTTTTTCGCTTAAATTGTTATCACATAATCCAACGGGATTTTTCACTGCACCAATTTTTACCGCCTTTAACTGGTTAATTGCTGAAATATTCAAATGTGTGGAGTCATTGGCGTCCTTTTAAGTGATTTGTCCCAGCCGGCCGTCGCCGAGCTCCTGGAGGGCTGTCACTACCTTCAACATCGCGGTCAAGATGCCGCTGGTATCACCACCTGTGGACCTCAAGGCAGGGTCTTTCAGTGCAAAGGAAATGGCCTTGCCAGAGACGTTTTCCTGCCCCACAGAGTCAACAACCTCGTGGGTGCCATGGGCCTCGCGCACCTTCGCTACCCGACCGCTGGGTCAAGCGCCAATAGCGAAGCGCAGCCCTTTTACGTCAATTCGCCTTATGGCCTTAGTATGAGCCACAATGGAAACCTCATCAACTCTGAGGAGCTCAAGAAACTCATGGACGAGGAGTACCACCGCCATATCAACACCGATAGCGATTCTGAGCTGCTGCTGAACCTGTTCGCTGCCAAGTTGCAACAGACCAACAAGTACCGCATTACACAGGAGGATATCGCGTCTGCGTTGCGGGGCGTTATTGAGCAAGCCCAAGGTGCCTATGCTTGCTGTGCAATGCTCGCCGGTAGCGCCCTTATTGGCTTTAGAGACCCTAATGGTATTCGTCCCTTGGTATACGGCACCCGCAAGTCAAAGACCGGGGGCGTCGACCATATGCTCGCCAGCGAGAACATTGTGCTGGAGGCCATGGGATACTACGATTACCGTGATGTCATGCCCGGTGAATGTATCGTTATTCGTAAAGGCGAGAACAAGGCCTGGACAGCCCAGCTGTGTGAGCCCCGCAGCTACACTCCTTGCATTTTTGAATACGTTTACTTTGCTCGTCCCGATAGTGTGATCGATGGTATTTCCATCTATAGAAGCCGCATCGCTCAAGGCGTCACTCTCGGCAAGCAGATCCACAAGCGCCTCAATGGCAAAGAAAAAGAGCTCATTGATGTGGTTATCCCTGTCCCTGATACCTCGAATCCTGCGGCCCTTGCGCTCGCCACTGAGCTTGGTATCCCTTACCGCGAGGGTTTTGTCAAGAACCGCTATGTTGGCCGTACCTTCATCATGCCCAACCAAAGCGAGCGTCGTTCCTCTGTTCGCAGAAAACTTAATGCCAATCGCCATGAGTTTGAGGGCCAGAATGTTCTGCTAGTCGACGACAGTATCGTGCGCGGTACCACCTCTCTTGAGATTGTGCAAATGGCCCGTGATGCTGGCGCCAAGTCCGTCTCGTTCGCCAGCTGCGCCCCTCCCATCCGTCACAACCACATCTACGGCGTAGACCTTGCCGATTCCAAGGCTCTTGTTGCCTACAATCGCACTGAAGACGAGATCGCACAAGAAATCAAGTGCGACGCCCTTTATTACCAGACCCTCGAGGACCTCACAGCGGCAGTGGCTTCTGTTGGCAACAACGATAAGTTGACAGGATTCGAGGTCGGTGTGTTCAACGGAAAGTATATTACTGGTGTTGACCCAGATTACTTTGTCCATCTAGAAAATTTGCGTTCCGCCAACCTCAAGTCTAAGAACATCAAGAGTAATAGTGATGTCGGTGTGTTTAATATGGGTGATCACTAAAGCACCAGCTGCTATTGCCGTGCCTTCGACCTTTTGTCGCCCTGGCTCTTCACCAGCATTGTAATATATATATTTTAGCTAGCAAATGGCTAACATTCACTTGAATGCGTGGAGCCTCATGGGTCGTTCAGAGGACCGCGGTGAAACGAAAAGTAATTAATTATGACGCTAAGCCTTTGATTCATATACATCAAGAGAGCTGCGAGTCCTCTCACTGTCAATCAACCTGCCAGACCTAGCCGTTCTTAGGCTTCATCCAATGCTATACCGTTAGAATTGAATAATAAATAATAAAACTATGAGGAAGACTCTTGAGTCTTTGCCTTCCGCCTACGTCTTCTCCTACTTTTCCTTTTCTTGTTGGCCATATCTTCCTGCTTGGCCTTTTGAACGTCATGCCAGTTTTCTATCTGCATTGTATTATGGGTTTGTTTGTACCAAGTGATCAGAGAGTCTATGGTCTCTGGTACCGGGCCCGTGTATGCATATTTCCCTTCTGCGGGAAGCCTACAGTCCTCGATGCACTTGAACACTGCTCGCTCATAGGCCATGTTGCAGTTCATCGCCTCGAATCCCTCGAGTATATGATCAGTATATACCTTGATCGACTCGTAGGCGAAAAAAAGAGGGTGCTGCTCTGCAATCTCCTTTATTTCTAGAAGCATTTTTGTACCCCCTGAGAGCGACTGCTCAAACCAGTTCTGGATGTCTGTGGGCAAGTTTTCCATCTGCCATTGATGATGCTTGAGCGTTTGGTAAACAGAGCGCGGCGGATATTCAATATCTTCCATGACTGAGTCAGTGATCGGTTTCTTGGTGGTGCTGTGGATAGTAAGAATTTTTATCTAGACATTGGGGGTGTACCAGCGGCTAGTAGTAATTTTACGAGAATATCAGCTCCAAACAGCCGGTTTTATATCCTTACTAGAATCCTTCAGTAATTAGATTCTATGTACTTTTCAATTTTACTCGTGCCACTTCTTACCCAGGCTATAGGAACTGGCCACAGAAAATGTTCGTATGAGCCTATTGCCTCAGGATTATGACGTCTAAAACTATGCATGTATGTACGATATTAAGCTCAAAGGCGCACTCAGCTGGCCTCCCGCAATAGCGGATCCTGATCTTCGCTGCAATAATTATCAAGAATCAACCGGTACACAAAGTTTGTGCTGTAGGTACCGTCTGTAGTAATAATAATGTTGATCATCTCTGGCGCGACATAATCATAAATAGGATTGATGACCTCCAGCTTCTCCATGGCGGGGTCGGCAAAGTCCACTACTTTGCTAGAGTTTCCTATCTCAATGAGCGTATCGATATCAAATGGATAGAGCTGGCTGAGTTTGTATGAGCCGGCCATGGCCAACACGGGCTTTTTGAACTCCTGGGCCGCTTGACATGCCAGGTTAATACCGGTACTAGTAATACAGCCTCCGTTAGCGAGCACGGCGCGACAACTAATAATGACTTTGCAGACACGCGACATGATAGCGTACACGGCCGTATCTGGGACCAGTGTCGTGGGGATTCCAGCTTTCTCAAGCTTTTCAGCCGTCTTATTCGTCTCATCGCTGTAATTAGGGTAACACTCGGTCAATAAGACCTGGAAACGCAGTTTCTGTGCAGCACGGGTCAGAAAGCTTACGACAGTCTCACTTCCAGGGCAAGGAATCAACAGGATATCGCCGTCGTTGATCATCTCGAAGCCGGACTTGAACAGGGGGTCGTCGTTCTGGATCTCGTCGAGGATCTGCTGGATCTCGTCCATCACGTGGCCCTTCTCCTCGCGGCCATTGGTCTCGGGACCTTTTTCGGTTACGGGCGTCGTCAAAAGCCCAAACATCGCCGACGCAGAGTCGTCCTGCTCCGCTTGTTTGAAGTCCATGGCCTCGTCGACGGTTCTGATGGACTTGAGGACGCGGCGAACGACGTTTCCTGCCGTGAACTCGTGGGGCTGGGCCGTGACGATGCGGGAGCCCAGCTCTTTGACCTGTTTGGCCAGGTCCTCACTCGATTGGTATCTACGGGACGAGACGAAGCGCATGAGCATATTTGCGGTGGCAACAGCAACGGTACGGGGCCCAGAAATGTCTCGGTTCCGCAGTGCCTCCAGAAACAGCGAGATCTGATGGTCAATAGCTCCTACTTTCGACATTGAAAAGCTGTAAACCTGCTGCCTTGGGTTGATTAGGGGTCTAGGGGCGGGTCTAGGAAGAGTCTGATAGTCACTTGGGAGGAGTCTAGGATGCTTAGGAAATGCCTAGGCTATGACTATTTGGGTTCACTACGCCGCTAGATAGGAGCGATCGAGTTGAGCAAGAACACTTGGTTCTGCTAATTTAGATTTAGAATGTTTCTTGAACCGCAGGGAAGTGGTCGCGCTCGTAAGTGACTTGGAAGTGGATCCCCCACTCTCTCTGTGATCCCTACTTGTACTCCGCTAGAATACAGGATATCTCGTGGCTTCGGAGATGAAGCGGATAATTTCTGATATAAATGTGTAATCACATAGTTAGACTTTAGTAGTGTGTACCTTGAGTGTCCCTGAGGTCTTATAAACAGCTTGTTAGACTGTATAGGGTCCCTGTAGCGTAGGCCACAATGGGCAACACAATGGGCTCTGACAGCCGTAACCTCTATGTGTGCGTACACACAGCTTCATAAGCACAACCTAATGCTATAGGTCTACGCAAAGAAACACCAGAACACCTGAACAAGTACATACACCCAACCCACGAAACAGCTACACAGACGCTCACAGTCGCATGTACTCGAGTCCAACAGAACCGTCTCACCCCGCTACCCCAGGAACCACATCAACGAGTATGAACCCCAAGACACAACCTCACACTCATGCACAACATGCATATCCATGCACATGACTGCATGAACATTTGACCTCATCCGCGCGAGACAGCGCTGAGGATGTTATTTCCCCACCAATCCTTCCAAATCCAAACGCTCCTGGTGACTCACACCACCCTCCCGCTCATCACACTTCCAGCTCGTCGCTACTTCTACTCGCTCCTCCCCGTTACATCATCATGCTTCGAGGACTCGGCCGATGCATGGCTCAAATGCAGCCGTTGCAAACGTTTTCTCGTTCATTTATTGTTCCCACAAAGGGTCAAAACGTCGTCAAAGTCTATAAACAAACCCCACGACTCATCCCCAAGGGCACATCGCCCCTGGCAGTGCAAACTGAAAAATTGTTTGCAAAATACGACAGCGACGGATCCAAGCGCAAACTCTTCTCAAAATCAAACCCCGCGTGCCCCCGCGCCGGCGACGTGCTCAGAGTCACCAAACGCGACGGCTCCACCACCGTGGGAATGCTGCTAGCGCTCAACCGTAACCAGCTGGCCACCACCATCCTGCTGCGTACCAAGATCTCTGGCGTTGGTGTCGAGACCCGGTTCCATGTGTACAACCCTGATATCGCTGCTGTGGAGACGCTGCGGGTGCCCACAATGCGTTGGCCAAAGCAAAAGTACTACTTTGTTCGTGGTACCAAGAACCACGATGCAGGAGATCTCGACAGTTATGTGCGCAGACAGCACGCCCGCGCTGCGAAGCGCTAGCGAATACCGCGATCAAACTGAGCGGTGTGAGCTCAGGCACTGCTCTGCTGCTCTAGGCCAACTGACTACGTACTGGCTGCGTACAAACTACCTGGCTACCTCGAGTGTGTGGGTAACTGGTGGCTGCTTAATTGTAGCAGCTCCTAGTATTTCCTAGTGCTGTCCTCTGTGCTCAAGCACGGATGCGACCACCTAGTGTATATAGTTAAATTATCACCAAGAGTCTTGCGACGATTAGGGCGAGCCTATGGGAGAGCCTGCAGCATTCAGCTATTTGAAGCATGTTCAAGGGCTCCCTTGAGTGCCGCGAGCCACCGCGACGCCTGTTGTGCTACCATCACGCCTGTTCGAACCCTTCACTTATCAGTCCACTACAGCCTCATACACCCACCTTCTCGCTTTGAGAAATAAGGGGCAGTCAAAACTTAGCGTTACTTTTGAACTACTCAGGCATAATGTAGGGCCAACCAATTCGTTCGACTAGTTGTATACGCTCACCCAACCATATACCCCAGAACTCACCTGGCTCTAGTCTCAATCCCTTTGGTCTCACTCAATTAGCAGTGTCTCACTCATTGTATGATATATATCTCGTGCTACTTGAATCATCGCTTCTTTACTTGTTCGCTATCGAGTCAACTGCTAAACAATTGATTTAGGGAATCTGCCCTATCGGTTGCTACTAGACTGGGTTATATGGTTGGCTAAGGAGACTAAGTAACGAAGACAGATTGAACATGTTATCCTTATCTACTTACCTCCTCGTATGGAGATGATCTTCGGGTGGCTGACGCGGGCTTCCTGCGCATACTCTTTTTGGAATAGCAGTAGATATGGGCGAGGCCGGTGCTGCGGATTTCTGAGCAAAACATCTTCAATACCCAATCTGGGTCTCTACTTAAAGCTGTGTCTTCACTTTAAAGCTCAACTTGATGGCACCGGCACCGGGAACTTAAAGCTTTCCATTCCGCGATGCTGCTGCAGTGTGACATCACTATACATCTCGGGTAATACCTGCTGCTTTATATATACATACGCTGCATTTCCCACATTTCAGGGCCAACCATTATGAGCTCTGAAATTGAAAAGCAGCTTTCAGAGCTGCAGAGTCAGTATACTTCCCTCGACTATAAAGTCGCCCAACTCAGTGATTCCCTCAGTAAAATATCCAGCGAAGTGCCAACAGAAAAACCACCAGTGAAAGTATCTGAAGACGCAAAGATGTTGATGGTAATCACTATGATTGCAAACATAGCCATGGTTGCGTCATTGGCTCTGTTCATGGGATGCCCTGCTAATTCTGGGTCCGGGTGCGAAGTGGGTAGGCAGTGGCTAAAATGGCTGCTTGGTATCGGTTTAGGTTGTGTTGTTGGGTACGTGGTACACCAATCGCTCTTTTTTGGATTATGCTGTCTCGTTTTGACCGTGGCTAGCATCCTTATATCTTATGTGTGCGCAGATCCTAGTCAAGTTTTAAAGCCGCTGCTGTTATTGTTCGTTGCGTTTTGTGTGGGTATTGTCATCTTTGTGCTGGCTGCTGCTACGTGGAGTGTCAAAGCCGCTACTTTGTACCTTGCCTTGGCGGGTCTTGCATATACTGCCGCAGGTTACACATTTCCCTATGAAGAATTGTCCAAGCTGGATCCACACTAGTTATCAGGATGAATTCTGGATTCTTTGAGAAGCTCAGTGGCGCGAATCGGATGCTTGGAAGAACTATGCTGCGATGCTGAGGCTATCTAGACGTACACTCGGGGGCACCTCGGCCACTGCCCAATCGCACCCCGCTGGCGCGACTTCTGATAACGCTGATGTTGAAGCCATTTCGAAGCCTGGCGCTAGACGAGCTTAGAGAGTGGCGTGGAGGAGATACGACAGAAGCATTGCGCGGCACAGTGGTAACGCATGTCTCAAAATTTCGGCACGGACGATCAATGTCGAGGAAAGAGTGGCTGGCCCGTGCGCTTGACGTGCCCTCTTATAACAACAAGACTAGTGTTTGAAGTGGTCAGTGTCTGTGTTCTCACTGTGCCCTCTTTTGAGGCACAATTGTGCTGCATGCGCTGTAGTGTCTGCAGTGGGGTGACATCATAACGCGTTATCGTGTTCTTGCCTATATATATGATGCATTTTTTATGTTGCTACTATATCTTTATCGTTATGAACACTGTGCCTATACAAGAGCGGCTTGAGGAGCAGATCAAAGAGCTGCAGAGACAGTGTGCTACCTTTAAATCTGATATCGACCAGCTCAAGGCAGCTGCGGTGACACAACGGTATCAGTATTATGGAGATTTGGAGCATCAACATGCACCACTCATTCCACGCGCAACGTTCACTCCGCGCCTCATGAACAGGACAAAAACCAGTATTTTTGAAAAAGCAAGGGTAATTATTGTGCTCGCTATGTATGCTCAAGTAACATTTGTGGCGCTGCTATCGTTAGGAGGTCCATGCGCTTCAGAAGAAGACGATTGTTTCGGAGCTATTGGATGCAGTATGCTCTTTACGCTCGGTTTTCTATGTGTTCTGGTCTGCGTGACGAATGATAAAGAAGAGTTTTATTGGTGTGGTTGGGCTCTAATTCTGCTATGTAAGATCAACCAGTGTGTCTCTGATGCGCTTCTGAAGTCTTCTAACCCTTCAGCACTCTTATGGGGATTGGGTGTAGCGTTTGTTGCAGCTATTCACATATTTATAGCAAGCTGTCTTTGGAGTCTCAAAGCCGCGACTTTATATTTCGCCCTGGCGGGTGGTACTTTTTCTTACGCAATTAGCGTTTATCCCTATGAGAATGGGTCGGGGCAGTGAATTCGGAGAAACCCCTGTGATCCTTTTCTATGCAGAATCAGATCTTGTTAGTGACCCAACCTAGTACTTCTCTGTCGCGGCACACTTCCAGCCATTAGACATCTATTCATAGGTTACAATTGAGTCGTCATGAGAAACAAGCACGGTAACCGCATTGAGATAAAGAAATGCAGCACTCGTGAAGTAAGGAAGCGTGCGCAGCGCATATGCATTGGCATAATTTGTACGGCGGTGCTATTTCTATATAATTAGGGTGGTTAGTAGTATCGTAGAGATGCCTGGAATGGGCCTGGAGGACATGAAGAGATACAGTCAAGCAGGCTAATACCAAACCGAAAGTCAACAAAAAGCAACAAGACCAACGGGGACATACCTGTTACCGACCAGTTTTCATGGCCCAACACGCACCAGCCTGCTCTTTAGCCTCGCTGTAGATTGTCTGGTTTCAATATTAACTCGTCTATAAACTCTCTGCATCAGGCTGAGGACCGGAGATCTGAACATCACAACTGGTGACGGCCAACCTGCCGTTCTGAATATGATCGCGATAACTCTACTGGCTGAAACCCTAGATGCTCACATGTGTATAGACACCCGAGACCAGGACCAGCACCAGCTCGCTTATGCACGGCCTGCATACGGTGCGGCTTTATGCAGCTCCAAGAACACGGCCCCAGAATACAAACGCGGCTATATTCTTCAATATTTCGGTACACATACCGGAACGACTCGGCTAATGCTAAATTTTCACCCACTTTTCCACACTTCTGAGCGAAACCGGTCACCGACTCCCCCGGTTCCATGGCTCACCAGCTTTAAAGTTGCCCAAAACCTACATTACATCCGCTACAAACGTCTAAATTACGGTAAAATAAATGTAACATTAACTAAACAACGGCGTATCGCCCCTTAGGCGCCCAGTTGTTCCCTGCACTCACGCACTCACAAGCACGCTGCTGACTACAAAATTTTTCAATGTTCACATCCTTCGTGAGCCGTGCAGTGCTTTCTGCTCGTCCTGCGGTTTTGCGTGCAGCTCCTCTCGCCCGCAGTGGAGTCCGCAACGCCGCCACTTTCGAGCGTACCAAGCCCCATCTTAACATCGGTACCATCGGTCACGTCGACCACGGCAAGTCCACCTTGACCGCGGCCATTACCAAGGTTCTGAGTGAGACCGGCGGCGCCAAGTTCCTCAACTACGCCGATATCGACAAGGCCCCCGAGGAGCGCCAGCGTGGTATCACTATTACCTCTGCTCACGTCGAGTACGAGACCGAGAACCGTCACTACGCCCACGTCGACTGCCCTGGTCACCAGGACTACATTAAAAACATGATTTCCGGTGCCGCCCGCATGGACGGTGCTATTATTGTTGTTGCCGCTCAGGATGGTCAGATGCCCCAGACTCGTGAGCACTTGCTGCTTGCCCGCCAGGTCGGTATCCAAAAGGTTGTTGTTTTCGTTAACAAGATCGATACCATGGACGACCCCGAGATGTTGGAGCTTGTTGAGATGGAGATGCGCGAGTTGCTCTCCACTTACGGCTTCGACGGTGATAACTCCCCTGTTATTATGGGTTCTGCCCTTTGTGCCCTTGAAGGTAACCGTGAAGACATTGGCAAGGACCGTATCAAGGCCCTTCTTGACGCTGTTGATGAGCACATTCCTACCCCCGAGCGTGACCTCGAGAAGCCTTTCCTTATGCCTATTGAGGCCTCTTTCTCCATCTCTGGTCGTGGTACCGTTGCTACCGGCCGTGTCGAGCGTGGTGTCCTTAAGAAGGGTGAGGAGGTCGAGATTGTTGGTTTCAACAAGGAGCCCCTCAAGTCCGTTGTTACTGGTATCGAGATGTTCAAGAAGGAGCTTGACCAGGCCCAGGGTGGTGATAACGCCGGTATCCTTTTGCGTGGTGTCCGCCGTGAGGACCTCCAGCGTGGTATGATCCTCTGCAAGCCCGGCACCGTCAAGGCCCACACCAAGTTCCTCGCCTCCCTTTACGTCCTCTCCAAGGAGGAGGGTGGCCGTCACTCCCCCTTCACCGCCAACTACCGTCCCCAGATGTTCGTCTCCGCCGCTGATGTTACCATCACTTTGACCTTCCCCGAGGGTGTCGACGCCTCTACTCAGGTCTTCCCTGGTGAGAACACCGAGATGATCGGTGAGTTGGTCCACCCTACCGCCATTGAGGTTGGCCAGAGATTCAACGTCCGTGAGGGTGGTAAGACTGTCGGAACTGGTTTGATTACTCGTATCATCGAGTAAATGTGTATATATGAACCAGTATAGATAGATGTAAATAGCAAGAAATTAGCGAAACCGAGGTTTCGGAGCGCGAGGTTCTGGCGCGCAGCGAGCAGGACCGAGCGGCGACTGGGCGCGACTGGGCGCGACTGGAACCCCAGAGAGCCCAAACAACCCCGCGCGAACCCAATGACACAGCGAGAGGCGGTGCCAGGCGTCCTGCGTTTCACACTGGTGGGCGTTTAGCCAGTAGCGTCGGTACCAGGATACCAAGCCACAGATACCAAGCCGCAGATACCAAGCCGCACAAGACCGTGTCCATAGTGTTCGCAGTGCCTGGTTGTAGTAAATTGCAGCGCTTGAATTAGCTTGAGCCTACGGCTAGTCTTTATGGCTGAGCAGCAGTAACGATCCCCTAACAACGCCAACCGTATGTGCAAGGCCGTAGGCCCACAAGTCTAAGCTGCGTGGGATAAGACAATTCCTTGAATAGCATCCATGCTATTGTAAAATTGTCTCTCTTTGTGTATTAGACCTCCATCGATCGTGATCTGAGCTCGAATACACCCAACAGATCACCACCAATATACTGTCAGGACGTGCTCTCAATGATAGTCTCTAGGCTTTTTAAGGGCTATCCGTCATTTTTTATTGATGTGATTGTCCAGGGCAGCATGGTGCTTGGCTAAGACTTACAGATAATGATTTAGTCGAAACGAACTCCCTCACGCGTGATCTGGCTTTATCGCACTATATGCAGAAGCGTCTATTGAACTTTGCTTCTACTTGCCAGCTATGGCAAAGTTTGCGACTCTCTGCTTCAAGAGTAACTGGCTATTTTCTTGCCTATAGCTACCTACGTGCTAAAGTGTAACCAGACCGATCCATTAGCTCACGGTATCTCACGCGACTCACAGAGCTCCCAAAAGTTTGGTACATATTTGTAGCCCTCTGTAGTCCTCATAATCCCAATCACCCCAATTGCTCTCCTACACACGCTCACCCTCGCTTCCGCTCTTCCGCCGTTTCCTCAGCTCCAACCGAGGCCGACTCGCTGGAGCCATCCGGACCTCCGACACTCAATAACCTATCTAAACCGCTACTAATTAACACAAAATCACCTGCAACCCGCTCCCCGTCGCTCACCCTCACTCACTCCGCTCGCCAGCCACCTGCAGCTCGCTGCATCCTCCCGCATATCTAATCCATCAGATCAGCGTCATCGACCATCAACATGCAGAAAGAACCCGAAAAAACAACTGAACTGACGCAACAACAAGTGGATAAAATCGTTGCCGCTAACAAGCCAGCGTTCCAGCTCGCCGTGGTGCTGGCCTACGCCCCGCTGTTCTATTTTTCACTCGGCATTGGCAGAAATCTTTTCCTTCGCAATAAAGTGTGCAGCCACCTGCTGGGTGCGACTTTCCTGGGCCTCTATGTGCGTCTTCTGCATGTCTTCATTATCGATAAGAACGCTGAACTCGGCAGCATGTCCCGCAAGTTCGCCCTGGCGCTGTTTGTTCTCTGTGTAGTCACTTGGCAGTACTGTTTGCCCTATCCTGCATGGGGCCACATCGCCATTGCTGTTTTGGGTGCTGTGGACGCTCTACTACTGCTCAAGGGTGGCCTGTATAAACTGGCGCTCTATGCGGTGGTTGGAGTCGCCGTCATTGACTATAATATCTGGGATACATTTGTGAGGTAGCGCGAGCCGTGAGCCGAAGGTTAGTGGCGATCGCCGAGTACATTGGACCATAGTGTAGAAATGTGTATGATTTGGACGCTTTTATGAGCGGTCTGTCCAGAACTATTCGTTTGGAGTTCACTGTCTGAGCCAGTAACCAGCTCATATATTCCAGCGTCTCACTGTTTATAGAATAGCCTCTATATCTGCTCGCTGACCTATAACGCTCTTCTGCCCCTGGTATCAGTATTTAACCTTGTAAACCATACAACAATAGTCTATCTGTTACGGGCCGCCGCCATGCGGACGGCGTTAGTAGATTAATTGGATCCACAAGTGAGTCCAGTTATAGTTGGAGTGTTTTCACCGGTATCAGTGGCACATGTTGTTAATGGCAGCAACCTTAGCGCCGAGTGGATTGCTCCCCAGAGGTGACTATGGAGCAAAGCTCCAGAGGTCTCGCCTGGTTTTCTTGAAGGACTGAGAAGTGCAGTGATGGACTTGAACGCGCAAAAAGGCTCGCATAGAGAACTGTTTACCTCTAAGCGGCTGAAATCTTCAGTCCCGCGAATGGTCGCGGCAGGGCATTCACTGTTGGTGCTAAAACACCCTTTCCGCACGCTGCTTTGAGGATTGAAGTAGTACAGCAGCAGAATTGAGCGGGATGTTTCTTGCTAGCGCTGTTGAGGTTCCAAGTCCTACTTGAAGACACCACGTCGCTACGAGCTAGGCGCTTTAGTGCCCACAGGTAGTCGGGACCAAGCAGCAGTGATATATAGGTGCGCTGGATGTGACCAGTTCCCTGAGACAGCATCTGATAGAGTCGGTTATTACTTCAGGGTCACTGCCTAAATAGCTCTAAATCCAATCAATCAACTCTGTACCTTGAAGGCATATGCTATGTAACTACAACTGTATGCGCTGGCTGCTGGGCGGCGCGCTATGTAACTAGGCGGTTGGCACGCTCACACAGCACTCACTAAGTTCGCTTTGTGCCCATTAGTAGGCATCAGGCTGGCGCAAAATGTACTCGACGGCGTCCCGCACGGTGTGGATCTTGTCGGCCTCGTGGTCAGGCATCGTGATGGTGAACTCCTCCTCGATGTAGAACAGCGCATCCACGACGTCGAGGCTGTCGAGACCAAGGTCTTTTTCGAGGTGCGCGTCGCTAGAGAGCTTTGACTCGTCGACTTTGTCGCAGTTGGAGAGAACGCCAAGGATGCGCTCCTCTACGAACTCGCGCGTGAGGGGAGGGGGTCCGCCACCGTAGAAACGGACCGGAGTAAAAGTCTGTGCGATGCGAGGGGCCGCAGGAGCGCCGAAACGGGGCAAAGTGCGAGGCACGCGCGCGAGATATCGAAGCATGGGGATTGGTCAGCGCCTGGCTGGGAAGGCCTCGATGGAGACCGGCCGCTTGAGGTGGAGGGAATTAGGTCAGGGGGGTAGTCTTAGGTTTAGTTTTTGCTATGTGTTATAGTGCACTGGTGGGAGTATGCGAGCGGGCACTTGAACCGGTCTCAGAGCCAGTCCCTAAGCTTATGCACTGGTGAAGCTAGGGAAGCGAGGCACTACTACTACTTGTTGTTGTAGTGAGGATCCAAGTGTGTGGGGTGGCCAACATCGTAGTCTGTATTTGTTTGTAGCTAAGTTAACTAGTGGCCTGTCTCTGCCTAGTCTTTGGTCCCTAGTCCTACTCTTTGAGCCTGTGCCGATAAGGTCTGTGTCGATGGGGAGATCAGCCGTGTAGGTATGGCAACGACAGACTGTATAGATTTCTTGTCCCTAGGAGATGATTAGGTGTAGTTGCAACAAGTCACTAACAACACCTTATTTACTACAACCCATGAAACGAACTCTGAGTATACTGAAGCTCCTGATCCATATACCGAGTTCCTGGGAAACCCCTCTGAGATCTCCATTACGACACTCCTCAAGGAATATCTCTGGTTGAGAGTATTGTGCCCACCCTTTTGCCCATAAACGACTCGGCGGAGGAGCCAATGCCCGTGACCCCAAGTGCGTGTAAGGATTCTCCATCTTCTACCTCTATAGCCATTATTTTAGCACCGGTATACCTCCAGCACTTGGCTAGCCTACTAGAATTTTATTGCTCTTGTAAGTACTTTCAGTTGAGTTCAGCTGAACAAGAGCCAGGGTTACTCCTTGGCAAAGTAGTGAGCACAACTGTTGTGCAAAAGCAAATGAAGCATCGTGTGAGGCGTTCTGGACTCATCATATCAACGCCGAACTGTCAGATACCATCAGCACTACGGCACTGACTCGACAACTTCAGGACTGCAACTTGGAGACTCTTAAAAAGATGCAATTAGTAGCTATAAATACATATGTCTGAGGTGTGCGAGGTTCAGTCGCGGCGATCCTTCTCATTACTCGCTGGCTCAGGGCTCGCGGAGTCGGATTTTTCTCGCTCAGCCTTTTCGTCGCGCTCGGCTTGACGCTCGACCTGGCCGACCGCTCTTTGCACCTCGTCGTCTAGCTTTGGCAATGCAAAAATCCGCCTGATCCGCTCCTTCTCGCGCTCCCCAACGTACAAGCCCTCGGCTGGCCCCTCGCCATCCTCGCCGCACCCTTCAAAGGTCACGTCGTAGGCCGGGAGCTGCTCGGCGCGAAACTGCTTTTTATCGAGCAGGTGCCGCAGGTGTTTTGCACCCTGATACGCCTCCCAGTGGCAGTACAAACGGAACGCCAGGTAAAAAAACGGGATATTGGGGATCACGGGAACAGCAGCGAAGGGGGCAGTGAAAGGGATACCAATGGCGATTCTCCAGCACATTTTACGGTGGTATTTGAGGCCCCGGCTCGAGAGCTGCTCGAGAGAAGACAGGGCCTGCTCCATGGTCATAACATTGTGTGGGAAAACCAACGGCACGGGCTCAACATCGCTATAATCCTGGATCTCCTTTGGGGAAATATGGCCTTCCGAGTCCTTGAGGGCACGCTTAAGGGTATTCATCGAGGGGATGGTCCGTAACGACCATTCAGAGTACGGGATCCCGGCAAGCAGCTTATTCGTAGTCGAGACGAGCGACTTCTTCCACTTTGTTTCCGACTGCTCGAAGCCATGCCACGTCTTTGTGGCACGCTGGATGATCTTTTCGTCGAGCCGAGGGGTTTTGCGGACCTTGGGAACGAGCGTTCGCTGGCCATAAAGCAGGCTGTTAGTTTTATTTAATGGAACTAAAATGAGTCGCATCTTAGGCACGAAATCTCAGTACTGGGCTCTCTGGAGGGATTAACTCCCAAGCACCAGCAGCTGACGTTAGCGAACCTGCGATTGGGAGCCATCTCGCTTGCCTTGGGAGATTTATCGGGCCCGACTGCTCACCGTGGTGGGTTACTCATAATCTTTGCCTGACCAGCACACGGGGCGGCGTTCACGTGACGCGCTTAGTCACCGGTGGGGTGGTCGTTTGAGTTCACCCTTTAATTTTTTTGTTGGAGCGTGATGTCCTCGCATACCAGCCCAGGAGCTCATGCTGCTTGGCCCCAGGCCAGACCCTAACCCCTGCGAGAAAAGAAAATCGCACCTAAGAATATAGCCCCCCCACGGTTAGCCACCGGAAACAAATAACCCATTTGGTTTAGATTAGACGAATTGAATGCAATATTACGGGGCGCACCTCTTTAATTGGATCGTGCCTTTCTGTCATCTCTGCAGGCATGCGCAGCCAATGACGCAGCGCGATGGCCCTGCATCCTATCTATAGAATACGTTTGGTAAAGACGGCAACCATAAATTTAAAATTTGCTGGGCGCTGGCGGTGGCATCAGCCTCCAGTAACTAGAATCCCACAAATAATTAGCGACACCGTGTTATAACCACGGACGTCTCGGCTGCATAATGCAAACAGCTGCTGGTGCATATGCATAAACCGTCCACTAATTACCACCGCAAACAACTGCGGCCGTCCGGAGGAAAATATGGTGAAAAAAGGGGATAATGGTAAACTAGCATAGCTAAACGTCGAAATGATGATTTTTGCGGCCGTTTCGGAGCCCGTTTCGGAGGCGGTGCCGGCGAAACTCCCGCAAGATCAGGGCTATTAATATGTTTTCTGAACTTTGCAATTCCTCTCTAGGTGTCACCAATAATTAGTTACCTTCCCACAATGGTTTATCTCACCCGAGTTCAACGACCCTATCTGCAAGCCTCATGCATATCTTTAAAACCTTTGGCAACAACCCCTTTAGCATATTACTACAACCAAAACCGGAAAGGAACCATAAACAGAGGCATTTCCACCCCATAAAATAGTACTTTTCTTAACGGGCGTGGCACATTCTATTTAACAAACTCCTATTTTCATGGTTGATTTAGACATGGACACCAGTACAGAGCCCGCGGCTCATGGGCAGTCATCCTCCGATCAGGCACCGGTTAATGATGCGAGTAAAGATTCGCTGCAATATGACGGTGACGCTAACAAGCCTGAAACACCGACTGAAATGGCCGACCAGGACCAGCAGGCAGATGGCGAGGGCGAAGGCGATGTGGATATAAGCGAGAGCGCCGATATACCAACCGACCCCGTAGAAGAGAGCGTTGACGATAAACTAAGAGCTATTACGGCGCAACAACAGGTCCTGGCTACTCAATACTCGTACATTGCCCATACGCTAACCCGTGCCCTCGACGCACGTCTGGCCCTAACCCTCGAGATGATGGACGAAGCGGCGCGCACGGGCGTTGAGAGCGAGACCCTCACAAATATTTATTCCAGTCACATGGCAAGCCTCCAGAGCAGTATTAATGGCCCCCAGGTCGTCCAGGCTGAGCGAACTTACCAGCTCGACATGGTGCATGATGTGTCCCGGAAGCAGGTCTCGGTGATTTGGGGGGATTTCCTCAAATGCAAGAACGATTTGAAAATGCAAATGTGTGACGAAGTCGCCGCCGAAATGGTGGCCCTTTTCCGCGAGAAGCAGCGCTGCAGTGTTGGTGAGTTGCGCGCCCTTGACTGGATCTCAAATAACCTCGATGTTGTGCATGATTTTACCTCTCAGCCGAAATTCTCGACCCTCACAAAGGCAGAAATCCAATCGGATTTGCAGCGCCTCAAGGAAAAACCCAGTACTGTCAAGGAAGAGGTGAACCTGGACGAATTCGATACATATGAAGAGGAACCGGCGGACTTTTTACATGAATTGGCGACTTTGGCAGAACAACAGGTACGACATGATGTTATGCAGCATAACGGGCTTGCTCCTTTCCCGCCAGCTCAGACTATGAGCCAACCTCCAGGTCAGGCGCAGGTACCTCCACAATCTGTACCATTGGAGTCACCTCAGCCTCAGCAGCAGCCTCAGCAGCAACAGCCTCAGTCTCAACCTCCACAGCCTCAGCAGCAGCAGCAGCAGCAGCCACCACCGTACCCCACGCAGCCTAAACCCGAGTATCAGTCCCCTCAACCCCAGACTGTTCCTTCGCTCAATGTCCCCGATAAGGAGCGCGAGCAGGTCCCCATATCGTCGCATACAACGTCGCGGTCGCGGTCGAGATCGCGCTCCAAAAATAGACGTCACCACAGCATTTCCCCCGCCCCCAAACGGCACCGTAAGAGCACGTCGAACTCGATGGGCCAGAAGCTCCAGGTACCGCAGAACCAGGACTCGCCGTACCAGGCCCACGGTCAGATGCCGCTGCCACAGCCGCCTGTCATCCAACAGCATCATCAGCACCACCACCATCATCAACAGCAGCACCAATTGCCGCCTCCTCCCCAAGCGCCCATGTATCCGAGCATGATGTCGCCTCAGCCTTCATACGCGATTCTTGGAGGGCAGCAGCCGCCACAGATGAAGATGTACCCAATGCAGTTCGATGCCGGTGGCCCACAACAACAGCAGCAGTCGTTCATGATGCCCCACCAGCAGCCCCAGCATCATCAGCAGCAGCCCATGTACATCCCTGGCGGCTACGAGCAGCAACATCAGCATGGCAATTTCCCGCCTGCATCGCAGTGGGGGTACCCAGGTGACCCCAAGATGGCCAATGGCCAGAACAAGCTGGGGTTCTCGCAGCAGCAGACTTCGTCGCCTGTGTTCCATCACCCAATTCCTGGGATGATGCCGCGATACTACTACCCGGAGCAACACCCCCAGCAACCGCAGAATCAGTTTTATTAGGCGAACCGGAGCGTGCACCGCATAGGCCCTACGCGTTGGCCCTAGCGCACTTCCTTATGGCCCATTCTGGCCCTGTATGTAACCGCCCTAAGCACCACAGATATGCTTGGAGCGAAAATATTTATTTGTAGTGATTTAAATGCATATCAAGCGCGTGAGCGAGCGCCGGTGCGCATGGCGAGACCGTGAACGGCGACCGGGATCAAGGGTCCCAGCAGTCCGCAAGCGCCTCAATGTCGGTGTCTATACGTGCACCATTATCCACTCGCTTAGTTCTTTGGAAGCACAACAAACCTTTGAACGCGCCGTGACGCGACCCAGCGTCTCGCCCATTCCGGCGCTCAATAAATATCAGGTACTAAACAGCAAAAGCTAAATAAATAAAAGTGCTCAAAGAGCCTAAAGCCCTTGGATCATCTACAGCTCCCACGCAGCACGTTCGTTGCTCGGTTCAGGCAACTCCAGCGCAGTGACCTCGCGCAGGTCGTCAATCGCGCGGTGACCACACCGTATAACAGCACGGTTGTACAGCTCAACCTCTAGTGCCTTGGACTTGATCGTTCCATTAGGCGCCAGACGGTTCTCTGCAACGGCCACGAACGTTCGCAGCCATTGATCCTCTAGCTCCTCGACCGGCAAGATGAGCTCAATGAGGCGGTACTGGAAGCTGAACTTCGGAACCATATTATGGCCAAGGGTGAACGGCGGGTCTGGATAACACATTTTGAGAATGGATATAGCTTGCGCCCTCTCCCGAACATCCGTAAGAGTCACACCGTTATCAATGCAATGGTATATGAATTCTAGCACACGAGTATCGCGCGTGAGATAAATCTGGGTAATCTCTGTCCACTTCTCATGCAACAGTGGCTTGAGACGGTCCATTAGTCGCGTGCACAGTAGTTCATTCAGCTGCAATGCCGTCTGGTGCAGCGTATGGTCCAGCTTCAGTGGATGGAGCTCAAGCTCGATACCCAAAGTCGAGCAGAAATAGGCATTTTTGCCGGCGTCGACTAGCGCCTTTGTGTACAGCGAGTTTGGAAAGTTCAGCTCAAAGCTGTTGTCGAAAAACTCCTTGATTGACGGCTTGTAGACGCTCAGTATGGGGCCTACCTTGCCGGTGGAAACCCATAGCTCTAGTTGTCTCCTGAATGGCTCTGAGATAGCAGGGAAACATTCATGCATTTGCAGCACATTCAGCATTTCAATATAATCATCTGGAACAGTTGTGGTGTATGCGTAGGGAAGAAGCAGTCGTCTGAAATGCGCCAGCGCTGAGAGTAAGGTAGCGCAGTCGCAGGCATTGATCTCGGCAGTGACGGCATACTTGATCTCTGAGAACGCGTTTCCCGCCTGAGGATGGTCGCTTAGCCGGCTCAAGTTATCAGTGATAAGCATCAACCGCTGCACTTCTGCCAACACCTTAGGCCACGCATTGCTCTTCAATGGGGAATTTGTAGTGAACAATAGCGAGTTATAGCCCAACAACGAGTACTTAATTTCCTGTATCAGCTGTTGCGTGGTCAGATCAGCAGGGATTTGGGGCACTACAAGACGGGTTGGCGGGTCGAACACTGCGGGGTCGAGATCTCTGGGTTCGTTTTCGGTGCTCTGGTCGCCGATTTGCGGTTGCGGGTCCTCGATCTGCATATCCGCGTCGCTAAGGTCACTAAAATACTGCTCCTCCCAGTGGTCGCCCGTGAGTGGGTTCTCGGCGACTATATCAGTCCACGTTAGCGGTTTCTGGCGCTGGAAGACCGGCAAATCGCGGCCGAGCGGGTTCTGAGCTACTTGTTTAATTATATGCAGCAGTGCGGGGAACTTTTCGCACAAATCAGCGCTGATTCGCGCCTGCAGGGCCTCTGCCAGGTCAGGACGGCCTAAAGCGTACACAGCTTCGGCGTACGACGTGTAATTGCTATGTACGTGCTGGGGAGAGACGTGGCTGTAGGAAGTATGCGCGTTACGCCACTTTTCGTTGCCTATTTTGTCCATTTCAACGGTCGTCGTCGGGTCTCAGGCCTTGTGCACCTCGATCAAGGGTTATATGTAGGGGTATGGCCGTGGGTAGAGATTAGAGTAGTTAAGTGAGGATACAGTGGAGATTTGCTGAAATTATAGAAATTGTTGAACCAGAAAGGAGAAAAATAGTCGCGCGTAGCTCACTGGTTCGTTTTAGGGCCGGCGCGGTCGCCTGGAGTCACCAGGGAAGGCTGATGCTGGTAGTGGTGCGGTTGCCGAGGAGACTGAAGAATGGTGCAGATAATGGTGGTGTTCAATGGCATTTGTAGCTCATTGACTCGTTTGTTATGGCCCAGCGAGACATGCTCGTAGCTACGACAACCCTTCGACATGGTAACCCCAACTGAGAAGCATGGCTGGATCTGGGGCAAAAGCTTGGGGGTCAATAGAAGCGCTAATTGAAGAGCCAGAAGCATCAGTAAAGTCAGAAGAAAAGCGCCTTTGTTTTGGCGTCTCTCAGGCGTGTACAGGCTGCATCCTGCTATGGCGCATTCAAGGCGTGCTGGACAGTGATAGCTATCAGGGCGCTGCACTACATTATAAAGGCGCAAGCAGTACGGTGGAGTGATAACGGGCAGCTTGGACTGAGCCGCTCAGCTGCTAGTAGTTTATGTAGTCTCGATAAACACTCTGACGTACTGAAGTAGTCACGTAGGCACCCACGAGTTCACGGTTCAAGTCATTGACAACGTCATTCAATTTTCTGAGTTTCGGCTAGCCACTTTAGTTTCTTGTCTCTGTCGTGCGCGTGTCATCGCTCACAGCACCTCCAGCCGCTACTCTCGTCGCGTTTCGTTCCTGACCCGGCACTTCATCGGCAGTTTGGGCCAGTTTCTGTGTAATTAAAGCTCTCAGCATTGGATCAATGGTGCTCGCATCTATTATAATTACAGTAGCGATATAGCAAAACAATTATATAGACAGCACAAGCGAGGTTTGAGCAAGTCTCGCGCGCGGCGAGCTAGGTTTGAGCGACGATAGGGTATGCAAGCATCAGACATACACTGTGGCCCCTCATGTTCGAGACACTACTATCATCACTTTAATGAGGCGCTCCTTCCACGACATCTCGCTCGTGGCTTCTCATACCGGCGCGCCCTCGCTTGAGCTATCTCCTGCTCGAGTTGCCATCTTGACAGCGACGGTCGAGAGGACAGGGATCCGTAAAAGGGTACAGGCACAACCATGATCTGTCGGTATAGACGCGGGCCAAATACTACATCTCTCTGGAGCTGGTCCTGACGGTGTCCTTGATGCATACGGCCGCTGTGCTGGCCGGCCAGACTAGAGCCAAGGTTCGCATTTGAGGACCCCCTTACATCGTTACCAGTAGCCAGGTGGAACACATTAGGGACGCCGAAACCTAGGCCAAGTCCTGGTTGAATGGTGCTCGACCCCGTGTACATAGGCAACCCAGATATTGATTGTGGAGCAACTAGTGGGTGATCAAATGGCATTGAAGATACTGACATGCCAGTAGCTGGCAGCAGAACTTTTGACGTTTCGCCTCTTTTTATCTTATTGGTTTGATCAATAATTAAGGACTCAATGTCCCTCTCAAGCAAAGGATGAAACTTTGCAGCAACGTTGTGGCCTTCTGCAAATTTCATGGCACTGGTATATGGAATCCACACACCTTTCAACAACTTTGGCCCATCCATAACGATATGCTTTGTACTTTCCTTCTTGAGTAACCCATCACGGCGACCTCGGGACATACCCATGGCATTTAAAAACTTTGTACCATTGATCATATGGTTGTCGCATCTTCTAAGGATACTATGTTCACCCCGAGACACTACAATACACGAAGTCTTCTCACTTTCCCACGCAATATAATCTACTAGTGTGCCCATCTCTGTTGGATTCATAGTGGCCCTCTGACAGTAGAGAGTTGGCAGTAAAGGTTTCACGAATTTCATGTCTTTGAGGTCTTCAGAAAGCTCAGTGGCCGCTGGCGTCTGAAGTAGGTTCGCAGGTATTGGCAACTTCTGTCGGTTGTCCTGATTAGCTTGACGCTGAACGACAGACTCAAGGTTTTTCTGAAACAAAGGATAAAACTTCGAAACAGAGTCACATTCCTTTGCAAACCGCTTGGCACTGTCGTACGAAACCCATACACCTCTCAAAGGATCTGGTCCATCCGAAATTACGCGACTTGTCGGTTCCATCATGAGCAGCTTATCACGGCGACCATTGGTCACTCCTATGGCATCCAAAAGCCTTGTACCATTGATCATGTTGTTGTCACATCTTCTAGGAATGCGGTGCTCGCCATGAGACACCACGATACATGTGGTCTTCTCAGCGTCCCATGAAACTGTATACACTCCGGTGTCCATCCGTGCTAGATCCGCAGTAGCATCTTGATGGTTGGGGGCTTCATATGAATCCAGTATAGAGCTCAGGGGTTCGTTTGCCTCGGGATGCTCAATGGGCGATGGCATCTCAGAGAGCGGCGAGGTTTCAGGGACGAAATCGCTAGTCTCAGCGGCAGGCTCAGTGGTCTCAGCAGCGGACTCATCGTAAGATGAGAGCAGCTCTAGATTATCCACAGACACCTTGCTCTCGTCCTCTTCAATTTTCACAACAATAGTTTCAGCATCGTCTACCATACTGCTGGAATCCATATGCTCATCTCCAGCTGCAGGCTCGTCCCCGGAGTATTCCCCTAGCATTCTCATGGCCACTTTGAGCAATTCGTACTGTGATGCTGGGGGCTCACTCCCTGTCTTCCTCATGTTCACTCTTAGAGGTCCTGTAGCACACCACTTCATCTCGCTATGGTCGATCATCATTTGATACACAAGAGACAAAGCCGCGTGCCATTCATGTGTAGGCATGCAACTCTCGTCGTTCTTATAACGAGGAAATACTCGAACGAGATAGTCATCTCTTACGCTCAAGGTTTCGGAGAGCTGGGGATGGTGCATGCTAAAGTAAACTGGGCAAACCGAAGTCAAAGTTTTACGCATCTCCTCAATTGCAGCCATGCATTTGATACGTTCTTGGTGTTCTCGTAGCATACCACTCGGAAACTCGAATATCGAGGGGTCGTCTTCAGTTGCAGCACCATATTCCTCGAGGTAAGTAAACGAAGAGGTGAGTAAACCCGCTGCAAACTGTATAAGCAGAGCGAGACCAGTTCTGAGCGTAAAGTGACGCACGTTGTTCTCATCAACGTCGCCAGCTCCCGAGATCTCGATGACTCGGTCGAGAATCCAGTCAAAAGTATTGCGACTCATGCGATTTTTGCCGAGAAATTCTACCGCCGAGAGCCCATAGAAAGTTTTCTCTCGAATTTTACCTGCGTTCGAAATACGCGCGTCAGTGATTCCTATGAACTCGGGGTCTCGACTTCGACGAGGTGCCCGCCATGATGCAGCCTCAGCGCTAGCTGCGTCAGTATCTGCATTAACGGCACAATTGGGAGTATTCCCAAGACTGGGTGTCTGAGAGGTCTTGTGGGAGCTGGTGTCAGCGCGCTCTGACGGTCTAAAACGCACGGACTTTGGCGCGGTAGTGCCAATCTTACGAGGACGGCCAGGTGCGCCTCGACGTAGGGGCTTTACTTCTAGTTTCACCGATCGCGCTCGAGTAATTGCCATTGTTACAAGTGTGTTTCAACGAATCTCGAACTTATACGGTACCGGCGCTAGTTGTGCATCGATCTTGCATGCGCGCGCAGGTGCATGTGAGGCAGCACCAACATATGCAGTAGTTGTGAGACTGTGAAGTGGTGTGTAGGCTCCTTTAGTAGTTCAGGTTGGATTAGAACTAAATCTCATAAGAGCGCAACTGGAAACTCAGTACTCCTCACGGCCATGAGGACACCTTCAGTATCTCGTGTGGCCACGCATATGCAGAACTAGATATGTTCACTGCGGCAGCGAGATTATCATACTTTGTACTCAAAGTCAGTGGCATTGAGTTAGTCTTGTTCTCTGAGCCACCGTCCACCGCGTTGATCGGCTTCGGTTGGCTACGCGTCTAAGCTCATGCAAACGCACCGTTTAGAGTATATAGATACAGTGTAGGTTGATATTAGAATCTAAATCTCTAAGATCATAGTGTTATAAGCGACAGAGCCTTGGTTGTGGCGCCCAAATAGGCGCGCATTCCACACTACCAACACGCACTAACCCGTCCTTACTCCTCACCTTCCTTTAGTTCATCGAGAACGTTCAAAGCTTCTCTGACTCCACTAGCATAAGCTCCATGAACGCACCCATCCAAATCAGTGTGTTCACCGGCAAACCTGAGACGCCCTGCACCATCCATAAAGGGTTGGACCGTGCTATCGTAGTCTTCACCTACCTTGATAGCTGAATAGGTACCCCTGAAATATGGATTCTGCGACCAGTCAGTACCAATAATTTTAGTTGGCTTAGGTACCGTAGCGCCTTTCTTCTTGATAGCCTCGAGGGCGGGTTTGAAGAACTCAAACACTTTGTCAGGGTTTGCTTCAAGATACTGAGTCAATGGGGGAGCGGTTTGTACATTAAGTACAGGCGGTCCGGGGTAATCTTTCATTGAGCAGGTAAACTCGAGGGGATGGTTGCCTGGCTCCATCGGTGCTTCGACTGAAGGATCAAGATCAGTAATATAGTGAAACCGGTCATTCTCATGTGGCCAGAACTCTTCTTCGAATTCCAAGAAAAACTTGCCTAGAGATCCCATAGAGCCCGTGTCTATAGCATGAGCCAACGGTTCAGGAAGCTCCAGGTCAAACAGTTCTGTTGATAATGCACCCATTGGAATAGTGCAGATAACATGTTCGGCACTAAAGCTTCTACCACTAGTCTTCACCTCAAACCCGGTTTCCGTCTTAGCAACTGATGTCACAGGTGCGGATTTGTGCAGCTCAAAATGCGTCTGATCAATCTGCTCATACACCCAGTTGTAAACGCTACTGTAGCCGTCAATGACATATGCATTGCGACCCAGGCAATCCACAGTTATACACGAGGCTGGCAACTCCTCCCAAGAGATAGCATTCCATAACTCCATACGCTGAATGACCCTTGGTGCAAAGTGTTTCTGCTTGGGGGTAATAAGCGGCCATTCGTTCACAAATTCAGTGGCATAGTTCTTGATAGAGGTATCAGGACGCCTATATTTACCTTGCATGTAGTCAACACTGATCTGATTGAGTATATCGTTGGCGACAGAAGGGATCCGATCAGCTGGATCAAGCGGTCCATTGCGAGTATAAAAGCCGTCAGCGCCATCATCATAGGTCATTCTTATCCCCAATTTGACCGCCTGTTTGAACAATGGATTCACCAACGTCTCGTGCATCCACGATGCCCCCAAATCGTATTTGCGGCCATTGGATTCCACGGTGTACGTTCTGCCTCCCGTACGATCCTGGGCCTCGAGCATCACAACGTCAATGCCGTTTTTGGTGAGCTCGGCGGCTGCTGCTGTTCCCGATATACCCGAACCGATAATTATAACCGACATGTAGGTGTTGTTATCGGTCGATGGTCAGCCAGTGGTTTCAAATTTAACGATAAGGACTGGTAGGGTTGCATGAGGGTGTTATAGATAAGACCCTGCAGCTGAAAACTCCCAGCTGACAATGAGTTCTCGACTTTGAGTACCGTGTTTTTGGCGAGATACTGAGGACCTGCATCATCATGCATGTTGCCACGATTGTTGCCGCATATATGCGTTGTGGAGGGCGGTTCCTCCAGTGCCAAACGAGTTGAAAAATAACAAGCAAAAGGATTGTCGCATCACCGTCATTTTGCCTGGAATTTCAGATCCTCACCAACTCCTCCCACTTGTCTGGCACATCGTCCGCCGTTGCTGCCCTCCTCTTTCCATGTGGCAAATAGTCAACTCTGACCCAATTTACTACAAAGAACCCTAGAACCCACTGCCACTACACTACCACCACAACAGCATGGACCAAAACGATATTATTGCCCAGTTCTGTGCTGTTACCGATTCGGAAGTGGATACAGCGACGCAGTACCTAGATGCGGCGAATTATGACCTCGAAAGCGCTATTGGATTGTTCTTTGCTTCGGACGGAGCGAGCGCCCAGGGGCAAACGGACGCCTTTGAGGTGCGGGATCGCATCGAGGGCACGACGGACCAGCTAATTGATCCCGAGGAGTTGCAGATGGAGGAGCAAATGCGGCAGTTGCGCCGTCAACGGCGCCAGAACCGCCCTACACGATCCGTGTTCTCTCAAGGGCGTAACGAGGCTGATCTAGAAAACCTGACCCCGCATGAGCGCCGTTTGGCTAAGCTATTTCGTCCCCCCTTTGATCTGATCGAAGACATCGAGCTCGACGACGCCAAGGAGCTAGCCCAAGAAACCCACAAATGGATTCTCATTAATGTGCAGGATGCGGCAGAGTTCCAGTGCCAGATGCTCAACCGGGATCTTTGGAGTAATCAGCAGATCAAAGAGATTGTGTCCCAGAGCTTTGTATTCTTGCAATACGACGCAGACACCGACGACGGTGAGACTTACCGCAACCTGTACCCCTTCGAGAGTTTCCCCCATATTGCCATTCTAGATCCCTGGACTGGCGAGCAGGTCCGAGTATGGAACACTGTACCTAAAGCGGAACTATTTTTGGAGCAGCTTATCGACTACATTGGTTCCCTTGACCAGCATACAGGGGCCGCTGTGGTCGAGGGTGATGCTGCCTCCAGTACCGCTGCCTCTAGTGCTGCTGCGTCTGCAGGCCCCTCCGCACCGGCGTCTGCTATTGCATCCACATCCGCATCTACTCCAGTGTCTGCGACCCCTGAACCCGGTCAAGCACTGCGCGCCAGTGAACCAGCCGCCGCCATTTCCGCAATCGACAATATCGAAGCAAGAGATGTGCCCGAGCCCGCCGCAAACGCTACCCGCATCCAGCTGAGAACCGGTGATGGTAAACGTATTGTTCACAAGTTTGCATTGGACGCACCCGTTTCGGATATTTACGCATACGTCAAGTTCGCTATGCCCGAGCTTCAAAGCTTTACATTGACCGCAGACAGAAAGAATCTGGAGGGTCTATTAGAAGAAACCATCGAAGGTGCAAATCTCAAGAACAGCTTGGTGTTGATTGATAGCAAATGAGGGCCAAGGCTGGCACCGTGTATGTATTAACATGTTAATGTACTTAATTCTTGTTAAGATGTACTTGAGAATGATATCAATCTATCTGTTTAGGCCCCATTATAGTAGTTACATTTCCTTCAAACGCTTAAAACGGTTCGTCTCCTTGACCTAGCTTCGCTAGCCGCTGCCGTCGCTATGTCAATTCGCCTGTAAAATAGAATACTCCGGATAGACAATATTAGAGATACAGAATTTGTACTGCCACATCAAAATGATGCTCTCGTAGACACTAACTCTCAACAGTCGATGATACTACTGCCTTGTCTAGTAATCTCCCTAGCAAGTTCCTAGTAAGCACTACTAACGACGTTGAGCAGTCCACTCGAGAAATCAGCACAGTGGAAGCAGAAACAACCTCAAAAAATGAATAAATACGACCGCCAAATCCGTCTCTGGTCTGCTACAGGGCAAAAAGCACTGGAATCCGCTCATATACTCGTTTTGGGTGTCAAGACGTCCACCACAGAGATGGTCAAGTGTTTGGCACTTGCGGGGCTCAAACGTATCACTTTATGTGACAGGCGTCTTGTGAACAACGCAGATATTCATTCGAATTTCTTTTTGCAGCCCGCAGATCTCGGATCGCCTATAATACCCCCTCTTTTGGCGTCGTTGGCTGAATTGAACCCTGACATTCTAATGGATAGCGTTACGTCCCCCAATTTTAATGATTATGACGTTGTTGTAGTAGCAAATGCCACGTCTCAGCAGCTTGAGCAATTGTACGCCGCCAACCCTATTAATATTGTCGACGTGACATCATTTGGGTTCTACGGCAAACTGCGAGTGTTTTACCCCAATTATACCTCGTTCGATACACATCCAGTGAGTCTTGTGGATCTGAGGTTTGGCAACAACGTCTGGCCCGAGCTTCAGGCGTATTTCGACTCATTTGACCTCGACAACCTGTCGTCTTACGACCACCAGGCAGTGCCGTTCCCGGTAATCTTGAGCAAGCTGGGGTCCCCTGTACCAACTAATCTTGCTGAAAAGCGCGCTCTCAAGCAGAAAATTCTCAGCCAGGCCGGCCCTGATGACGAGAACTGGAGAGAGGCCGCGGCCCTTTCGTACCATCTCTGGTCATCCATTACTCCGGCTTCATACCAGGAGCTTTTCGCCAAAGCCGACACACACAAAGGAGAGTTCTGGACACTGGTGAAAGCACTCCGCGACTTTGTGGATGAGACGGGGGTGCCACCTCTCAGTGGTGTTCTTCCCGATATGAAGACGGATACAAAGAACTACACTCAACTGAAACGTATTTATAGAGACAAAGCTCAGAAGGATGTGGCCAAATTGTCTTTGCTTGTCAAAAACCATACCACTGAGGAGATATCTTCCGAGACCATCAAATCGTTTTGCAAAAATGCCCGTCACTTGTTAGCAGTTGAAGGCATGAGCCCGGCGACTAATACTGCGTCAATTAAGGGGTTCCAGGCAGACGAGTACGACGATGAGTCTTTGCAAAAAGTGCAGTTCAGAGACATTTTTAATGCTCTAGAGCTGGGTTGTCAGGAAGTTGAGTTTTGGCCTTCCACCGCCAACACCGCAGCACTCCTGCGGGAGAAGATGGGTGCACAGCAAAACCAGGTTGTAATAAATGAACTGACCAGATCAGGAGGTGCCGAGTTGAATGCTATCTCGTCAATGATGGGCGGATTTGCCGCGCAGGAAGTCACAAAGCTCATCCTCAAGCATTATGTTCCCTTGCAGCATACTCTTGTGTACGATGGCACTTCATCTAATTCTGCATGCTTTTAAATAATTTATAGATCACTAGTTACTAGATCACTAAAGATCAAAAGTGGGACCGGATTTTTGTTTCTTCTTGCGCTCTTGTACGAGTTCCTTCCAGTCCTGCTGTTCTGCATCGCTACTATCTTCCTCGGGCTCCTGCTGGCTTTTCTTTGCAATACCTCTTTTGAGGCGTTTGTCACGACGAGTCTGTGCAGTCTGCTTGCGTTCTCTCTGCTCACTCCAGGCCTCGGTGTTGTCTCTTCCTTTACGCTTCTTTTGTGGCTCCTTGTTAGCACGGGCATCGAGAGCAGCAAGACGCGACCTCTCCTGCTGAGGATCCTTATATTTGTATGCATCAAAGTCAAATTCCTCGCAAACATAGCCATTGTTAGGCAACTCTTTGTCCTTCAGCTCAGGCATTTTGGGCACGCGCAGAATACCGTAGGATCGAGCCAGCTCGAAAAAGTCAAGGCTAGAGATACGGAAGATAGATGTCATGGTGTGTTTTGAGTAGAACCGCGCAAAACTAACCAGCGATTTGACTGCAAGGTCGTGGCGAGCTCGGTCCTGTTTAACCCATTCTTGTATCTTGGTGATGTAGGAATCTACAGATAAATGAGGTTTCAGCTCGAGTGGTTGCATGGGAACCTTTCTTACTCGCATAAAATCGATGTAACCAAGCTCAAGATTGTCGTTTAGAAACACAACAGCCGTGCCGCTGTGGCCAGCTCTGGCAGTTCTTCCACTGCGATGAACAAACATATCTGGGTCAGAAGGGGGGTCCATCTGCAAGACCAGGTCAACATCGGAGATATCGAGACCACGAGCAGCCACATCTGTGGTAATGAGAACACATTTGTCGATACACTCAGTGAACTTGTCCAGGGTTTTCACGCGGGTTGTTTGCTGCAATTTTCCATGCATAGAGAAGATTTTAATACCGGGCAGGAACAGCTGCAAGACTTGATGCCAATACGTAGCAGAAGTACAGGTAGCACAGTAGATAATGGTTTTCGTATAATCCCCTGTTAAAAGCGTGGCCATGTAAGGGACGCGTAAAGAAGGAGTTGACAGTGCCACGTACTTTATTTCCAAAGAGTCTGGTGTAGATGCAAGTTTGGATGTAACATTGATTTTCACGGGGTTACGCATACCGGAGTGAATGATACCGTTGATGGCATCATTCATAGTAGCACTGAATAGGGCCACGCGTTTTTGTTTGGGAAGCAATGCAATAATTTTATTGAGAGTCTGGTCGGCGTTAACGTCCAAGAGGCGGTCTGCTTCGTCTAGCACGAGTGCATCAATCGCGTTTGTCCTGACTTGTTTTGCTGTCAACAACTCGAGCAATCTTCCGGGCGTTGCTACCAGTATGTGGGGCCTTTTATTGATATAATGCTTCAAATCACTGATTGGTGTGGAATTGTTGCCACCAACGACGAGCTGCGCTCTGATTTTGGCCGGATCAGGCGAAAGCTCGATCAAGCCCTGGATGACTCGAAAAGTCTGTTGTGCGAGTTCTCTGGTGGGAGAAATAATTAAGAAATTAGTTTGACCTGTCTGCAGTGCTTCGAGCCTATTAAGGCGTACAAAAATCGGCAAAACAAACGCCAAAGTCTTGCCTGACCCCGTGACGGCCTGCACGACTACGTCCTTATTTCCACTCATTAAGGGGATAGTGGAGGCCTGTACGGCAGTTGGTTTTTCAAACCCCAGCGTCTGAAGGGCCTCTATTTGCCATGGAAGTAACGGATCAGCCCATTCTTTAGAGACTGTCATGTGCGAGATATTTTTTTAGTCAAAAATTAATTCGGTGAAAAATCGACTTTTTCGAGCCTCGCCGCAAATGATTCGCAAGGCTTCGTACGAGACATGGTCTAAAGAAGCGCTTATCTCCAAAATCCTCGAGCTCGAAGGGAAAGGTCCCGAGAAACCAGCCAATGGATCGCCCCGACCCCAGAAAAAGCAAAAAACTATGGATTTCTCCAAGTATAGCACCCGTCCAGTGGCAATTAAAGTAGCATACCTTGGATGGAACTATTTTGGCCTCGCGTACCAGAAAGATTCTGCCACCCCGACCGTGGAATCGCATATTCAGGAGGCTTTCCATCGCACTAGATGCATTGCCTCAATGGATCCGGCTGATTGTGACTTTAGTCGCTGCGGAAGGACTGATAGGGATGTTTCTGCAATGGAACAAGTCATTGGTATTAGACTGCGGTCGAATTTGACCCCAGAAGAGCAGCAGGATCCGGCATGTGATGGCCGCGAGCTGGACTACCTCAAGATGCTCAACAGTCACCTCCCCAGTGATATTCTCGCCTACGAAATCTGTTTGAGACCACCAAAAGACTTTAATGCACGCTTCAGCTGCAAATTCCGCCATTACCGCTACTACTTCCAGGCCGCAGACCTCGATGTAGCCAAGATGAACGAAGCGGCAGCACTATTCTTGGGGGAGCAGGATTTCCGCAATTTCTGCAAAATCGATGCCTCCAAGCAGATTACCAACTACAAGCGCATAATTCTAGAGTCCCGCATTGTCCAGGAAGGTGCCACGTGCTACCTTTCGCTACGAGGTACAGCATTTCTGTGGAACCAAGTGCGCTCTATCATGGCGGTTCTTTTCCTCGTGGGACAGGGGTTTGAGCAACCTTCGCTAATTCAGAAACTTCTCAATGTTGAAGAAACACCTCGTAGACCCGCGTATGAGATTGCTTGGGGTGTGCCTTTAGTGCTTTATCAATGCGGATATGAGCCCATGGAGTGGAAAAAGAGTATGTACACAAGTTCCGACAACGTTTTTAATGTCTGGTACGATCACTGGACTAAAATGACCATGGCTCAGACTATGTTGAACGTGATCGCACCACATGTAGGCACCGATTCACGGTCCCTGAGTGCTAATGTTGGACGCGGCGTTGGCAGACGGTCTAAGTACGTTCCGGTGATGAACAGACCAGTGAATAGCACATTCGAGGAGGTCAATGCGAAATGGAGACAAAAGGGTGCTCAAAAGCGTGCCAGGGAGGCCGACACTAGCATGGAGTGAGTTATACTGCCCCAACTCACCTACCATCAGCCATTGGAGACCAAGGAGTTATGGATTTGGGAACCAAGGACTCAGTTAAAAATCAGTAAACGCAGACGAGAACTCTGGATGCCTAATATCCTCACCCATATCCTTTGCAGCTCTGCAATGACACCATAATTTCACCATCATCGAGGCCCATGAATTACTACCTCCCGCTCTGCTGGATGAGATAACATGGTGCATTCTGTTTGTCTAGTCATATTAGCAGCCCCGTGTGACTACTAGCAGCGGAACGATACACACATTTCACACCGCATGGGTGACCAAGTAGATATCTCTCTCTATATAATGCAGTCTAAGCGGCTACTATTGCGCTACGCGATGGTAGATTACCTTTATCTGGACATTCTTAATCGTTTACGTGTTCTAATTCTTCTTACCTTTAGGGCCCTTGGGCTGGTGGTGAAGCTTTTCTGCCTTGGCGACAACCTCGGCGGCTTCCTCTTGGATATCAGCAGCCTTCTCCGAGATCTCGGACTTGACAGAGGGTGTCGCGGGCTTAACAGCAGCAGGAACGGTATTGGGCACTGTGTCAGCCTTGATCTCGTTCTCGACGCCAGCAACCGCAGGGGTGTGAGCACCGGTGGTGGCAGGAGTAGGGGCACTCAACCACTTGTTGACCATGCCAATAATAAAGCGGGAACTGTCGTTGTTGTGACCGAAGTAAAGAACATCGTGCACAGTGCCGGTTTCAGAGTAGTAGTCGGTGATGCCGGCCTTCTCGACGAAGCGGTCAACGGCGTCGGCAAGAAGCTCGCCAGTACTCCAAACGCAGGCAGTGTTTTTGGGGAGCGCAGAGCGGAGGTCTTCAGAAGTGGCAACTCCGATGTCCTCACAAGGATCGGTCACAGCAGTAGTGAACACACCCTTCTCCTCATCGACGTCTCTCTTAACGTACCAGCCAGCGCATCTAGCAGCAAAGTAGGAGCAGACCCAGTCTGAGTTCTCGTTGTTGATAACACTGCCATCCATTCTAGGCAAAAGCTCGGCCCAAGGGGAGACGTAGATCTGGGCAAACAGCTTCTTGTGGAGGTCAGGGTGATGCTTGAGCTTCATGGCGAGAGCAGCGGAGAGCGCGCCACCGGCAGAATCACCGATAGTGATGATTTTATTACAGGACTTGGCGAGTGACTCGTAGCCGTACAAAGCCTCGTTCAATTGAGTAGGATAAGCAGCGTAAGGGCAGAGCGAGTAGTCCAAAGCCAAAACACTGATGCGGTGCTGCGGCAGGGCCTTGACAAAGTCGCGCATCCAGTAGATCTGGGCGAACGTCATACCAAGAGCGTAACCACCGCCGTGCAAAAAGTAAACAACGGGGTCACCAGCCTTGCGGTCCTCGACCTCGTGGATCCACTGGCAGCGAGGAGGTGGGGTGGAAGGAGCCAACTTGGACTCGGCAGCGATAGCAGCAGCATCGAAACTGGAGTTGAAATTAAGGTTGTTCTTGATCATATGACGGTAGAACGGTCCCTCAAGCTCGTGTTTGAGCGTTTTGAGACCGGCAATCATCTGGATGTCGTCGGCACCCATATTGCCCAGCAGAGTGCGGCTGGCGGCTGCGAACATGTACAGCAGCAGAGGAGCACGGCGATGTTTCTTGAACAGGATCCACAAAAGACCGAATTTCAGACCATTAATACCGGCTCCTAGAAGAACAAAGATCATTTTAATTGTAGCGAGAATGCTCGCCCGTTTACCATACGGCACGAGGGAAGGGCTCGAGTTTAGTTTACTAGCGGCCACCATTACTATCACACAAGTCGTAGTTGGTCATCTCCCCAGATTTAAGTGGGGATCCCGTAACGCGGAGGCGCGGGGGTGGCTGCAGCGAGCGGGTTATGGTAGCCGACAAACGGTGCTATATTAGGCCGAGGTACGCTTCAGGTATCAAAAGGAATTTAAATTTCACCTCATCCAATTAACGTAGAGCACTACGGGGTTTCTTCCGGGCGCCGCCGTTGGCCCTTGCATCGTCGCCAAGCCAATCACATGCGGGGGAAAACGCGTGCAGCTAACGGGCATCCACAAGGTTTTTGCCTTTAAACTACTAGGCGAAGCATAATACAGTCTATCTCATTAATCATTTAGCTTAAACAGATTTCATAAATATTCCTTTACAGGTTCAAGGCCCGGTCTGCAGGCACGAGCCAACTTAGACGCTTCAAAACGCTTATCTTGACCGACGCGACCATATAGCTAAACCAGTTCCTGAATAGTGCCCATTCCCTAGTCAATGTCATTCCATGCCCGTATTGTGCTCTGATATTATCCTTGCCTTCAGCGTAAACGGTGTTGGCGCAGTACTGGGCCATAATCAAGAAGGACTTGACAGCTCCTAGAGGGTTATTGAGTTTCTCGTCAAGATACCGGATAAGATCATTGGTCTTGAAGATCAAGAGAACAATCTTGGGCATGTTACTGAGCATCTGCATGATGGGACCTACAAGTCCTTGGTCTTGGATCTTGTGGAGCATATTCTCTTGCTCCTGGTGAGTCCGTCTGGACATGATGCTACCCTGAGCGTGATCAGTATCTCTGCCGGTGATTGCGGCCACAAAAATGTCAAACCCTCTATCATCTACGCGGGCAAATTTCTTGGCCCAGTATCTCATCTGCTCATGGTCTTGAGCCAGCAACGCTAGCCACAAGTGGGCGTAGGACCGGCGTGTCTCGGTGGGAACATAGCGGTAAAGACCATGATCATACAAGATAATCTCAAAGTTGTGCGAGGTGCCCTTGGCGCGCTGCTCCTCGGGGCTCAATGGGCGAATAGCGATGTTTCCCGCGTGGGGATCGCAGTGCAAGCCAACTCCCGGCGTAAAGATCATCGTGTTGAAGATGTGCGCAAAGCAGTAGCTCAGATCGGAGTTGTTGATGTTGTGTTTTTGCAAAAACTCGACGTTGTCGGGGCGTCCTCCGGTCACAAACTCCATACACAGGATTCGTCTTTTGGCCCAGAAGACTTTGGGGACACGAAGGGCGGTCTGTTTGTAGTGATCCACAAAATACTCGGCGCAGTTTTGCGCATTTGTGGCCTCGACACGGAAATCTAATTCAGTGTAGATACTCTCCTGGACCTCGTCGCTCAACCACGATAGCGGATATTGAGGGAAAAACGTGTCGATCATGGTGAAAATTTGCGAGATTAGCATGATGTCAAGCGGGATAAACGTTTTGAGACTGGGGTGCTGTACTTTGACCGCTACATGGCTGCCATCTTGCAAAGTAGCGCTGTGGACTTGGGCTAACGAAGCAGTGCCTAGAGGGACCTTATCGAACGACTGGAAAAGCTCATCAATGGGGTGTCCTTCATCCTCAATAAACATTTCATTAATACTTTCGTAGCTGCTCACGGGGCACTGATCTTGGAGGGGGATCATTTCCTCGGTCCATTCAGGTGGGAAAACATGCGTCAAGGCCGAAATGTGCTGGCCAATTTTGATGAAAAGACCCTTGTTTTTCTCAATAGCCCTGCGTGAGATTCGCGCGCATTTTGCATGGCACTTATCCAACTCTTCGTTGAACGCCTCCTGCGACGGGTACTCGGCGTTAATAGTCCAATAATAATGCCACATGCACCGGCTAGCGGCGTCCAGAATACTCGTACAGCGTTGCAATGCGTGTGCGGCAAACGAGACCGAGTCGTGCACTGTAGAATTCGTGAGATAAAGCGCCGTTGCCGACCCGCCAATGCCCAGCAGGATAATTGTCCGTTTGCGTAGTGCTGGCCGCGGGGGCTGTGGTTTCTGGGAATGATTACTTTTGAATTGGCGAGAGAACCCAGAGCGGGGGCTCGGCCGGCTCAACCCGGCTCGAACGGAGCCCGCTCCTCGCAATCCCATCCGCAAGCCCATGAATTGCATGTCAAGAGGGGGGGTAGTAGTCAAGGGCGTCTTGATGACCGAATGAGAAGAAAGATGCGGAGGCTGTGGTTATTGCCGTGGGGTTTGAGGTTGAATAAAGCTACGGAGAATGGTTTTATACAGGTCGGGGGTTCTCGGTGTAGACTTTTCGCCGAAGAAAGCCACCAATCAGGCCACCTGAAATATCCACAAGGTCTCGGTAGAATTGAGTAATTGATATCCTATATAGTAGTTAGATGACATAGGAACCGCTGATACTTCTAGATTAGTGCCCTCGAGGCTTTACTGTGAGCTTTTGGCACTACCGTTTATGCAGCTCGTGCATTTAGATGCATACCCCAGGTATAGCCACCTTGAGAAAACTAGGGGCTGTAGTGTCGAACTAGAGGCTCTGGGAGGCTACATGTATGAAACTTCGCGAGACTGTAAAGTTAACGGTTGCATGTGATGCCCAGAACTCTGAGGATGGAAGGTCCAGAACTAGCACCGGCGGTCACCTGACTTTGAGAAGAGGATTGAAGAATACACACTGGCAACGCGACCGGCGAAACAAATTGATTGATGTTTTACTGAGATTTCTCAAGTGCCAACAAATCGATATACGGCCCCTCGTAATATTTCATAATTTTTTCTCCCGTCACCTTCATCTCATCTCATCGCTCAGCTCCAGCCTTTGACTCTTGATATGGCGAAAGTTGCACACTATGAATCGTCCTCAGATGAGGCACCTGAGGAGGAGACTTTTAGCGTTTCGCAGCTGAAAACCCAGAAAAAAGCTGCCGAACTAAAGAAAACGCTCGACAAGTCCAACGCCGTCCACAAACAAAAACGCAGAGAACGAGACAGCCAGTTCAAGGCGCAGAAAAAGAAGCTTTTGAGTGAGATCCTGGCTGATCTGCCCAATGCGGTCGAGGAGGAGCCTCAGCAACCAAGAATCAAAGTTGTTCAGCACAAGAAAAAGAAGCTCGAGACCGAAAAAGACGGGTTCAAGGTCAAGGTTGTAAAAAAATCCAAATCGAGTTTGCCGCCCGTTTCCAGTAGTTTATTGAGAAACAAAGAGGAGTTCTTGAGAAGAAAGAGAGAGTAACAACAACAAGTTGGTTTTATTTATCTATTTTTAATAGTTTTACATTGTACAGTATCTAGTTTTGGATGATACAGCCTAGAGCATTTGGAGGCGTTCCAGGGGTATACTTTTGGGGTCTTGGGATCTCCAGCGTATTATCGGAGATATTTGTAGGGTCACCTGTGCCGAGTGGCCGCACTTTCTTCCCTTGTCTTAGGTGCATCTGATGTCTGGGTGGAGGAGCACTGGCTCAAGATAAGTGTGCAATGGGAATAGGCGGTAGTGGAACTAAGCAGTATAGCAACATGTATAGCCAACCGCATATAAATAGTGACTATCCCCAGGTGCAGTTAGTACCAGTAGCTGATCGCTCACGAGTCTCCTACTAGAGATGCTAGCAGTGGCAGCGTGACACCGGCAAGAACAGCTACAGCATCATTGACACTGCGCAGCTCAGGCATAAAGTGCATGGCCACGTATAAAAAGGAGCCGCCCGAGAACAGGAGACCTTGTCCTGCCCACCACATAAAATGTTGGCCGTTGGAAACGAGTGTATAAACCAGTAATGCGGACGTGGGGGCGGCCAGAGCAAATATGATCACGTCTCTTTTGATGTCCCTTGAAGGAACATGCTGGCTGAGCAGAATAGTCGCGAAACTGAATGCAGCAGGGCCCTTGTGGATCAGAACCGCGAATAGCACTGTGATCCGGACCTTTGCGTCGGGCAATAAGCTTGCCGCTCCGAGACTAAGGCCATCAGCAAACGAATGGATGATCATCGCAATGGATGTGAAGCTTATGGTCTGGCCAGCAACCGTGAACAAGGGGTTATGGCCCTCATCGAGGTTTAATTGGTTTACCGCGACTTGTTGGGGCTTTGGCTTGCGCAGAGTGAGTGTGACTTCTATTGCGTACATCAATAGAAATCCTATGAGCATTGGATAGCCGATGATCTCGTTATTGGCGACCTCCACCCCCTCGGGGACAACGATAACAAAAGCAGTGGAGATGATAATTCCCGCGGCTGCACACGAGATCAAATGCAAATTTAAATCAATGTAAAGGGGTGCGAACCCCGCTACAAGGCCGACAATGGCCGTTACTATGATTTCAGGGAACATTGATGACGAAAAGCCACCACACGACGTGATCGGCGCGTAACTGCGCGGGTGGGGAAAACTACCAGGCTCGGTGAAATGCAAAACACTGGAGACCCCTAAAAATGTGCATTTGCTGTTTCTCTAGGGCATCGGGTGCATCCATACTTCGTAGCATCGTAACGCCTATATAAACATGCTAACCGAGACTACACGCTAAACTAAAGATGTAGATAAACAAAACACAAACAGCACGATACACAGGTCATGATATGCGGCCCTCAGTCGCTGCAACACAAACACAGGGAGTGATAACTTGCTCTTAACTGGGGGTGGCAGGTACTGCATCAACATACTGAGCATACCGGGGTCCTGAGTGGGGTCAATGAGACGTCTGGTAGTAATGAGCACTGCCTGAACCGCCAAAAACAGCTTCCACAAGCTGAACTGGTTCCATGAGGCGTAGCTGCCGACCAGGATCATCACCAGGAAATGCACTAGCGGCCAGTGGTAATTAACGTGCTTTTTGGCCGCATGGTGGGGCGCCACGTAGGCATTGTCGTGCTCGACGGCTGAATTAAAGGTGGTGTCAAACGTCGTTTGTCTTGTGGGGGCCGGGAAAGCACTGGAACTGGGGGGTGCGAACGGTTCTGTGGGTAGTAGGTCAGGGGGGTCGTCGTATGTCTCTTGCTGGGGTTTGGGCGTGAGCTTCTGGGTTTCCTCAACGGGTTTCCCGGTGATTTTGGCCAACCGATCCGCCCCTCGCTCCTTTATCTTGGCCTGGCGGCGTTGTCTTGCGTCCATGTAAGCTGCTAGCTGCTAGGCAAGCGTTGGCTGTTGGGGTGTGAACAGATAGGAGAAGCCTGCACTCAATTGTATTTTAGTTTACTCTGGTAGTAGTTAGGTCTTTAGCTATATGTTTTTCAGCTACTTATTATCTAGACTTGTCTGATCTGTTTGAGCCTGTGCGAGATGCAGACTTGATGCATATGCGGTACTGATCTCATGTTCAGAGAGACGATATGCTTTGGTATGATCAGTTTATAGGGTCTTAATGTGTGTTTATTACAGTCAATGCGTTGAATGCCCTGCCATTGGAAGCCGTAGAGTGCTTGCACGCATTGCAGCTACCGGACCAGCTATTCCCAGCATCGCAGGACTAACGATAGCCTTGTTGTGTGGTGTCCCGTAGCTCGGGCAGCAAGGTCCTACGGGCGAAGGAGCTTGATGGGTCCCACTCGTTTCAAGGCATTGGCGTTTACATACTATCGTGTAAAGACTCTAACGCTATTCCTCCTGTCTTTCGAGGTAGTAGCTTTACCTCGGGTCTTTAACTCGTATTAAAGCCCTAAGTGATGTGAGAGAGGAGTCACGCTCGATTGAAGAATACCGTTACGCATAATTCTTTCCGAATCAATGAGACCGCGGTGACTCGTCCAGCCTGAACTCCTTCAAAAAGGTAGCTTCAGCTTGCTGCTCGCGCAAACCAATACGGTAATTATATACTATCTAGCTTAAATTTAAAGCTGGTCCTTAGTGTGGAAAATGCCAAGGTTCTCAGTGATCTTAGCAGACATGGACTTCTCACCCTCACGAACCCAGACACGGGGGTCGTAGTACTTCTTGTTGGGCTTGTCCTCACCCTCGGGGTTACCGACGGAGGTCATGAGGTAGTCCTTCTTCTTGAGGACGTAGTCACGAACACCGCTCAAGTAAGCCCACTGGCAGTCAGTGTCGACGTTGACCTTGACGACACCGTTCTTGATGGCCTCGTCAAAGTCCTTCTGCTCGGAACCGGAACCACCGTGGAAGACAAGGTAGAGGGGGTGCTTGTTGTCGGTCTTGAGCTGCTCCTTGGCGTAGACCTGGTGCTTACCGAGAAGCTCAGGGTGGAGGCGGACGTTACCGGGCTTGTAGACACCGTGGACGTTACCGAAAGCGGCGGCAATGGAGAAGTTGGGGGAGATCTTGGAGAGGGCCTCGTGGACTCTGAAAACGTCCTCGGGCTGAGTGTAGAGCTTGCTCTGCTCAACACCGGTGTTGTCGACACCGTCCTCCTCACCACCGGTGATACCGATCTCCATCTCGAGCCACTGGTTCATCTTGGCGGCGCGCTCAAAGTACTTGGCGGTAGTGGCGATGTTCTCCTCGTGGGACTCCTCACTGAGGTCAATCATGTGGGAGGAGTAGAGGGGCTCACCGTGCTCCTTGTAGTAGGCCTCATCGGCGTCAAGCATGCCGTCCAACCAAGGCAAGAGCTTCTTGGCGCAGTGGTCGGAGTGGAGAACAACGGGGATGTTGTAGGCAGGGGCAATGGCACGAATGTAGTGAGCGGCAGCAATGGCACCGGCAATGGAGGCCTCCTGGTTCTTGTTGTCGACGCCCTTACCGGCGAAGAAAGCAGCACCACCCTGGGAAGTCTGGAGGATGATGGGGGCCTTGGCGTCACGGGCAGCCTCAAGAGCAGCAACAACAGTGGAGCTGCTGGTGATGTTAATGGCAGGGATAGCAAAGCCCTTGGCCTGAGCGTAGTCGAAGAGCTTACGGACATCATCGCCAACAATGACACCGGTCTTACGCGAGAGAACTGATTCAACACCCATTTAAATGATTTGGTTTTGATGACGTGGGCAGCCCTTCCAGTTTATATACGTGTGGGGAGGGATGCACCGCGCGTCCCCTAACCCTCGGAAGCTTCGACGTCATAGTGAAGTAGACAGAAAGCGATAGAAGGCAGGGTGAAACAGGGTGAAAAATCGCGTTACCTGTGTAGCTTTTGATGATTTAGAGTTGCAACACTTTTATATGAGCCTTTGTACCCACGTTTCCAGCCCATTGCATCGGTGCATTCAACATTATCGTTGTATCGCCCTGGGGATGCGCCACACGTGGTTGAGGCTGTACCACGCCATTGAGTGGTTGACTGATCTGAAAGAACTAGACCGAATATTCGACCGGAAAACACGTGAAAACGTTGTTGCAAGAGTCGCTGTAGATACAAACTTGGCCATGCAGCTACGATGCGGTAATTAATGCTGCAAAATATTGGTTCAAACTCAAGTTCAAGATAACATTATGCAACGCGATGCTCGCACTATATATCTCTCAACGTAGCGAGCGACAATGTGACAGATTATATATCTATCTAGATTTAAACACATTGCAGAGTCACTAAATGGTAATCTAAGTTCAGAATTCACGGCAATTGTTGGGAACTGACAACAGTCCCTTTGCCAACGGTTATCTCACCGCAATGCATTCAATTTATGTCAGCTGGGAACGATTGTCAGGCGGGCTCTACTGGGGGTGTTATTCATGAAATCTCTACATAGTCTAAAGCGATCGGAAAAACCGCCTTTTATTTCATAATAGAAACTTGTGGATATGAATTTGAATCTGTCGTCCAAAAATTCCCCGTTTATCTCCAGTCACTACAGTGATATTACGTATGCCAAGAAAGAGTCGATCGGACTTGTTTATGTGATAACTGAAAAAGCGTTTACCTGGTCTTATCATCGGCCCAATGTTCTCAAAACCGTTTCTATTGAGTATTGTGGATACACAAGTGACTCTGAAAATCTTTTTTCTTGCTTTGCGTCATTTCTTAGCGAGCTGTGCATAGACAGCTTTATTCTAAATATAGCATACTCCTGTCCATCCCCTCGATGATGGTGAACTTACTTCGTAAAGTTAATTTGGGTCGCGTCATCGAGGACCAGCTGATTTTTAAGACTCTAGCCCTCAGTTTAAGGCTGTGATCATGTGCGCCCTACCGTGCATGCAAACATGTCATAGGGTTGGGAGTTAACCGGTAAGACATACTGACGCGATGCAAATCTTCGGCTACACGGAATCGGGATAGAGATAAAATTGTCGGTGAATCATGAGCGTTCGCGAAATCACAGTCTTGCAGTGCTATTCTGCTCGGCATTGCCATTCTAATTTGCGAATTTTTCACCGACTTAACTGCCCTGAAGATCTGTAGATCTGAGCTAAGCCAACTTTGTGGTTTAAAAAAACGACTATCCTGGCGAATTAAAGTGGCCAGAAATACTTTAAATATACGAGTGTTTGATCTGGATTTCTTTTATTGTCATAAATTGCGCATTCCCTCTCATGGGCGCTATTAAATGCAATTGCACAGCCCAGCAAGCCGCATCTACCATTGCCGCAAGCGTGCTCAGAGTCTAGAGCATGCGCAATGTTCGAAGAGCAAAATCCAACATGGAACCTCGAGAAAAAGTGTGCATGCGAGTTCACCTAAAGGGCGGGGACCCGCAAAAAGACTAGCATCGCTTGGCTTGTTCACCAAGGACGAACTAGTCCCAGTATCGATCTTGAGGTTTAGGGTGCCCAGACGAACATGCATGTAGACCGCAACTAATCGGAAGACGAAAAGACGCTAAAATACATTTTTGTAGACCCTAATAGTGCACCCATACTACCACTCAAATATATATACTTGATCTATGGAATTCTCGTTAGTTTGAGGCGGCTACAAGCCGCTCTCCCCACAGTACCATGCAAGTACATTCCTGCTGATGTAATGGCAGGCGAATGACGCTAGCGCAGAGAACAGCCCGCCACGTGACTACTCTAGCGTCGTCCCGCACCTGCACACATATACAAACGCAACTCCACCCCAAGAAACAAGAAAAATGGCACGTTTCTTTAGCGGACACTCTCGCACCCAAAGTGGTAGCGGGTCTTCTGTATCACCTCCCGGCGGAACCCCTGATTTACGACCAGAAACCGACGCCTTTTCACAATTCAGCGGTGTCGTCGGGGCACCGCCGCAATCTAGCACTGGCCCTCGGCCCCGCCATGCGCCCAGAGCCTCTGTGACGCTGCCTCGTGCAAATGAGAGCACGCAGCGTGAAATGATTCCCGTACTTAGCCTGCTCACGGCCCATGCGGCCCGAGTCTACGAAGAAGGTTACTTCATGCTGCTTAACGATATCAACAATGATGGCAAGCCCGTGGCTAATCGGCAATGGGTTGAGGTATTTGCAAGCCTTATGGGCCCCACATTGGCCTGCTGGGATGCTGTCCAGCTCGATCAGGGCAAAGACCCCAAGCCTATCTACATGAACATTACCGATGCAACCTTCAAAAGCGTCGGTTCTTTGCCTACTGGTAAGCAAGGCGGCCTTGAGCGGGTCATTGTTGTTTCTACAACCATGAAAAACCGGTATTTGTTGCAATTCGCCAGCGATAAAGCATTCCAGACCTGGTCCGCCGCCTTGAGATTATCTCAATTTGAGCACACCGCATTACAGGAGGCCTACACCGGAGCATTACTGTCATCGCGGGGTTCTAAACTCAATGGAGCCCGCGCTCTACTCGGCGGTACTAAAACCGTTCGTGAAGATTGGTGTAATGTGCGCTTTGGTGGTGGTATGCCTTGGAGCCGCTGCTGGTACGTTCTGACTCCCCCAAATCTCGTTAAAGACAAAAAACAGAAAAAAGCAGGACTGGGTGAAGTCGCCTTTTACGAGAGTCCAAAGCACATGAAGAAAGGTCCCCTTGCTACTATTATCGCCTCATTCAATGCATATGCAGTGTTCCCCGAGCGCGCCGTTCTCGTGGATGTCTCGAACCTGATCAAGTGTACCGGTATGGTCAGATTCGCCAAAGATAAGGAAGCGCGCGAGTCCCAGATCTTTATTATGCCCGAGCAGCATCCTGGTATCAAGGGTTTCGAGACCCTGATTCGGTTCATTATCCCATTCTTGGACGTATTTCAGCTGTATGGCCGCCCTAAGCGTCTCAATGCTGACAAGAAGGATATGAGATCCCTCCTGTTTGCCATGCCTACATTACCTCGCGCCTATTATCTTGATGTGGTCGATGTCGGTATGCTTTCGGCCCTCCCTGAATCCAATAACTGGGGTCCGAACCAATGGTCCAACAAGATCAAGGAACTATTGGCTCGTAAACTTGCATCCGGCTACAAAGGATTGGGTTCTATTCATGAGATTTCTACTAGGAATAGAGCAGACACTACATCCTCCAGGGACGCTCCTTCATCCAACGGAACGGCTTTGAATGCCAGCCCTGACACCAATAGCAGTAGGCCAGTTGTCGTGGCTAAACGTGAGGCTCCCAAACCGCCCTCTAAACAGCCCGCGGCGGCAACACAGCAACAAGATTTTACCTCCAATCTTGACGATGAGTTTGATTTGGGTGGTCTGTCCACTGCGCTGGGGCGCCAGGACGGCAGAGCACTTTCTCAGCCCCGTCCATTTGAGCAGCACTCGTATGCGCCTCCGCAATCGTTTTCTCAGTGTCAACAGCAGCACGAACGCTCTGCATCTGAGGGCCAGGACCGCAATGACTTGTTACAGCCTACTCCTTATAGCCCCAATGTCAATGGTAGCGCTACTAGCTTCCACTCGCAAGCGTCTGCAAACGGGTATGTCACTCCTAATGGTTCTACTAGTAGTTTCCGTGGTGGCGTCAGTCCTGGTGGAAACCCGCATGCGGGAGCCAGTCCAAGTGGTAACCCATACGCAGCAAGTCCTAACCGTAAGGCCCAGGCTCACAGTCCCATGCGCCCTCCTAGAATTGATACCTCTCACTACAATGGCTCTCAAGGCAGCCTCGATACCCCTGTGAGTCAATCCTCTAGTGTTTACGGTAATACTCCCGTGGCCAATGGTAATGTCTACGGCAACGGTAACGGCAGTGGCCATGTTGGCGGCCCATCGAACGCTATTGAGACGAAACCGGGTCACTACTCGTACGCCGAGTACAGCGAATATATGCGCACGTACCTCTCCAAAGGAATTGATGATGGATCCAACGAGAGAGCCGCCGGTCGCAGCAGTCCCCCTCGCAAGGCTGGTGGTCCTCGCCCTCAACCGGGTAGAGACACTGCTCCGGCTCCCGCTATGCCTGCTCCTCCTGCGATGCAGTCTTCAACTTCCACATTCGGGTCTGGCCCTTCACAATACTCTCAGAATTCATCTAGTACTTCTCAGTTCAGTGCGGGTGGCCCCAAGAGCTATGCATACCAGAGTACAGATCCCAGGGTCGCGGGACAAAATGACTATCAAAAACAGTACCACCCCAACGACCCTTATCGCCATGAAACACAGCCACTCCAGAAGGCGCAGGATCCCAGACCGCAAGAGTATTCTCGCCCTGCTGCGAACCCTGCTGCAAACGCCTCTGGTAATCCTTATGGTGGTCCTGCAAACCATAGCGGCCAGCGTAAACCACAGTATCAGTCACCGCAGCCTCAGACCCAGGCGTATTCCCAGCCTCAGTCGCAGTCACATTACGCGCCCAAGCAGCAGCAGTATCAGCAGCCTCAAGCGTATCAGCAGCCGCAGTACTCAACCCACCCTGCGCCTCAACAGCAGTACTCGCAACAGCCGCAATACTCTCAGCAGCCCCAGCAGCGCATGGTTCATCATGATGTGCGCACTGCACCTCCAATGAGGCCAGTGCAACCCATACAGGCCCAGGGTCAAAGAGTCCCTAGTGGCGGACGTAACATCACATCGCCGTACAATATTGGAGGCGCCCAGAACGGCTCCTACCCAACCCTAGGGCAGCCTGCGGCCCAAACAAGGGCCAGAGTACAGGGCGGCCGTCCCATGCCTTAAGGGGACTTACGGCGCCTTAATATGACTTTATGATATAAATACTAATTAGCTATTATTGATCAGCTGACGTGGATCTTGTGAGCGAACGAAGCGGAAGACGCGCCCCAGGGCCCGCACCGCTCACCAAAACCACCCCTTACGCGCTGGAGCTGGGGGAATGTCAGTGTCGACGGCAACAAAGTCGTCTGTGTCCTTGGCCTCTAGTGAATTGAGCATGGCTTGTAAATAAGTTCGCTGCTTGTTGGCTTGAGCAGAGGAAGGCGGCGCGCTCCAGTGCTGCGCGAGCGACTCGAGGAGGTGGTCTGAGTTGACAGGGGCGGAAAAACGAGAGAAAAAAGAGTCCACGGCTTGCGAATCGGGGGCTTTGTCAGAGCTGGCGGCGCGGTCACCGCTACTGCCCTCATTTGCCCCCGTCGCATGGTTCCAGAGCCGGGCAACCACCTTCTCCAGATCGGGCTCATAATTGACCAAAAAGGGTTCGACATTGTTGGTCCAGATCTGCGTCGCACCATGGGAAATGAGCCAAACAGCAATCAAGGGACGGATCAGAGAGTAGAAAGGAATCAGCGATAAGATTCCGCTAAAAGTGGACTCAAACGCCACAAACAGCGACTGGATGGACCAGTACATGAGCCAAGTGCGAAGTTGCCCCAAATCGTTGGATTTGAGGGCCTTGAAAGTAGCGAGAACAGGGAATCCGACGGAAATCAATTGCGTTATAATCCCGGTCATGTGAAGAAGCAAACAGTGGAAAAGGGCTTTATCGCTGTGGCAGCGGGAAGATTGGGAACTGGAATAAAAATTAGGTAACTATGACATGGACCCGCTGGGAACTTGCAAGCCTTTTGCAGTCTAGAAATTAGTCTCAACTACTACTTGTACTATGGGGTTATCACCCACCCTAGGGGGCCGTCAATCGGGGTTGACATGGGGTAACTGCATGGGTTGGATAAGGCCAATGCCGCGATTGGTGACGGGAATTGGGGCCCGGTAACTCTTGTATACTTGTTATATCACAACTAGAATAATTTATTAGATTGCAGAGTGGGGGTATGAGATTTTAAGGATGGAACTGAAAATGTGCGATATGAGTACATCTATTGCACTTTTCCTGCCCCAATTCACCTCATATTAATATTTATAAACAGTTCCGGATTTATTACCGCTACGATAACACCACAATAGCACGTGCAGTACCACTGATAGGGTTGGCCTTAATCAGCATTTTGGACCGAACGACGCGCCGCGCGGGTCAGCCACATTTTTAATTGACAGCAGCCACAACGCGTCAACACAGCAGTTTCAATGGACTTTGAGTACGATTTGGATGCGCTTCCAACCAACCCAGTCCCAGACTCTCAGCTAGGCGTCCAGGATATTACAAATGAAGAGCCAATCATCGAAGAAAAAGTCACCAAAAAGCCGCGGGTGCCCAACTTTGATCCCCAAAAACTCGTGGCCGAGTCAGGGCTCCCAGATCTCCGGAAACAGCTTCTCAGGGCGAAATTTAAACACAAAAAACAGAGCAGAAAAGACCTGGTTAAACTATACGATATTTACAAGCTCTGGGGCCATAAAGTGTTCCCGAGAACAACGCATCGAGATCTCCTGCCAATGCTGGTAAAAGCAGGGTCTGATTACCATGTCAGAAGTTTTAGACGTGAACTTGTGGATAAAGATAAATTCGGCGATATTGCCAGCAACGTGGAGGGCCTGCCTGCACCGGAGTCACCCAACGCAGACGCAGGAGATCTGCAGCTGGACACACTGCCTGCACCCGACGTAGAATCTGCGCCTGGTAACTCTAATGCGCCGGCCGCACTCCCCGCACCTGACTCTGATCCCGACTCACCTGACCTGTTCGCCGACGACCCCGCGCCAACAAAGCCAGCTGAACCTGCTGGAGAGGAGTTCCCGATCGATGAGCTCGAGGCGGAACAGGAAAATATTAATACACAAAAGCCAACAAATGATGACGAAGACCAATGGAATGTGTTCCGCGAGCTGGGACTCTAGGAACAACCACTAGGTCCATGCATGGATCATGCCACCCAAAAAACATAATGCATAACTACTATTTAAATACTTGAAACTAATGCAACACGGGAGTTCATCATGTTTCTAATCGTGATAGCTCTATAAGGAAATTTTATATATAGTGTGGCCCAGAAGTTGATCTGGAGCTAGTGAGAGTGGGTGACTGAATCACTGTGACGTTGAGGTCAGAGAGAGGTAGCAAGCTGTCTACTGCTCGCCCAGATAGCAAATAAGTTCGTCGAGAATCTCCACTGTTTCTGTGGGGTTGGCGATCCATACGGTGCACCCGGCGAGACGGGCCTTGAAGTCGTTGGCTCCAATGGACGCAAACTGATCGCCCACGTGCAGAGTTTGTGATGAGGCCACGTTTCCGAGGTATTTCTGCAAGCTGAGGACACCGTAGCGTTTATCACCAATGTCAACCCAGACGTCAGATCCTCCATTAAAGGCGCAAAAGTAAACGCGCTGAGAGACCGGCTCCGAGGCAAGAATGTGCTGGCAATTGAGAACGATCTCTTCCAGACTTTCACGAGGGATGTGGTGGCCCTCACGAGGGATAATACCCACAGCACGCTCCTTGCGGTAAACGCGAGTAGAATCGAGAAGACCAAGCTGTTGCTGTAATTTGGTAAGGACCTTTTGCGCATAGTCTAGCAGGAGATCACTATCTGTATCTTTCCATGCCAGCAAATCAGGCACTGCCCACAGTTCCTTCTCAACATACTCGAGTTTACCGTGCTCATTGAGCTTGAACAGGTAATTACATTCTCCGCCCATGATCAAGAGGTTTTTCTTGTACTCGACGGGCATATCGGCTTGGGAGATGGCTTCAAAAAGGGCTCCAAGGCGTGCGTAGTACATTTTGCCGGACTTTTCAGGGTACCCTGCCGCAGTCACAATACCCACCACAATTCCTTGTTTCATGAGGTCGACGAGACGGGTAATTACAGCGTCACCTGCTTCCAGGTTGTGGCCATCGTCATATAGCGTCACATCACCATCGAACGTCACCAGCTTGACTCTGGACTCGGGAGCCGCCAGCGCCATGGTCTGGGCAGTATTTAGGATAAGTCTCACATCGTTGAAACTGGGAGCGACCATACGGCGCTTAGAAATAGCCCTTTTCTTATCCTGAACATAAAAAGCCCGCTCCAGCGGCAGTTTCGTGAAGAATCTCCCGATCGACGGCACCAGCTGCCTGAGCCTGCCCAATTCGGCCTGGCCGGCGTCCTGGGCGAGGATCTGCGAGGCCACGAGTTTCTCGACGTCGCGGAAAACCTCGGCGTACTTGCGGCACGCCTCGATCTGGAACCGCTCGGCGTCGCCTACCAGGAAATGGTTGCCCGAGCCTGCGTGCAGTACAAACGGCCCAGCGGTGAGACCCTTGATCCATTCAATGAACTCGTCTCTGCGGTGGGATTTGAGCGCATACTCAACTCTGTAACGGGTAGTCATTTAGATACACAAGGTTGCAGTAGTGTAGATCGATTGAGTCAGATCAACAAGCTGCAGGTGATAAGTGAGGGGGGGGGGAGGGAGGAGGTGGAATAATAGGGTTAAAAGTAGTGAAATGAAATGAAAAAATAGCAACCGCAGTGGCCAACATTCAAGTTCAGAGTTTTTATTTAATTATATACCGCCGTTACTCATGTAAAGACAGGAAATGCTATGGGATTGGCGCGATGCACCGAATCCAGGAAAATACGTGACCTCGGTGAGTTCCTTTGTGTGTTTTGAAAAGAGAAACCAGGCTCTGAGGACAAAGTTGGGGGCTCTTGCCTGAGTTAAAGCCTGGACTGATCCCTCGCCCTCAGAAGATTAACCCTTGGTCGAGGCGGGCACCAGCTGCGCACTACGCTGCACGTCACGCTGGGCCGGCCCTGGCGTCGCTACGGGCGCTGCGACTTAGCGAACAAACTGCTTGGACAAGTCTCCGAGCTGCTCGACGGTCTGGCTCAAGGGACGTCTGTGAACGAGCTCCCAGAACCCTTGCTTGGGGCTCTCCTCTGTCAACTCGGTTTGATGGGTGTTTCCGCCCTCGAGGCTGCTCTTGCCGCGGTTAAAGCCCCAGTCAAAAGTGGCGGCGGCGAACCCAAGCAGGAAAGCACCGCCAAAGCACTTGGCAACGCCGCGTTTGAGCGAGGCTCCTACAATGGCACCAGCAAGAGCACCGCCAGCAGCGGCGTTAAGGGCGGTCTCCTCCTGACGAATATTGGCACTGAGGGCCTCACCACCGGTGTAAGCGGCTCCAACAAGTGAATACACTGCTACGGCGCCCATATTGCCCCTAAGGCCACCAGTCACTGTGCGGGAGACGCTAAGGGAGTTGCGCACAAACACGACATTCAGGCCGAACAGGGTACCGGCGGCCGCACCTTTGGCAACGTCATAGAGGAAAGGGCGGTACTGGAAGTCTGGGATCTCGCGGTTTCCACCCAGAGAAGGATACACTGTGTTTTTCGACATTGTCCAATTAGGATGGGGGGAATGGGTAGGGGTCTAGTCAGCTGTAGTTCAGCGTAGTCAGTAGTAGTCAGCGATTTGCCGCCATTTGCCACCTCCACGATGAGTACTCTCAAACATCCATGTCAAAGTAAATAATGGAGTAGTAATAATGTCAAAAATTGCTCTGTAGATCCAATTGCGTAGTGGGCGCCTCTTGTCGCCTCTAATCGCGTCCATTCGCGTCTAGTCACGTCTGGCCGCGATACACCCCCGGGGCCATGCCCACGCCTTGGCGATTGCCCACCTTTATAGTATCCCTTGTCAATATCTATCTAAATTAACCCCTGACATACTTTTATACTGCTCAGGCCCCTCCCAGTAGCCTCCTTGTCACTTCGCTTGTCGGCACCGCCCGAGCCCCTGCCAAATTTTTTCAAGCCTAGTGACCCCCCCTGAGACCAGTCCGGAGTTCGCCTATTGTGCGATACCGGCAATGTAGGGAGAAAATACAGGTTTCAATGCACTAATGCAGTCTCTCCGTTAGTTGCTCCTCGACTGCCTATTTTTCCGGGGTTATCACGCCCTACAAACGGCACAATCGCTACTTGCCGAATCGTGCATTGCAGCATGCATGGCACTGGCGCATGACTCTGCAGATCCATATAAGCTCGTAAACTCCCACCTCCGCGACAAAGCTACGCCTAGCAACCATGCGTGCCTTGTTGTTTTCCCTTGCACTCGGTGCCCCCCTGGGTGCTAACTGGTTTGACTCGTTGCTTGGCCTTGTTACTCCCTCCTTGGAAGCTGATAAGGAGCTCGAGACGGTGCAACTGCCCAAATACAGCCCCTCGACCTTTGGCGAGGACGGCGCTCTTTTTGTGATGCAGCAGAACACCCAGCAGAGCCCGGCCAACCAGATCATTCGCCCTCTGCAGTGGGGCGACCTCAACTTTCTGCATACCACCGATACTCACAGTTGGTTGAGCGGGCACTTGCTTGAGCCCCAGTTTGGCGCTGATTGGGGCGACTTTGTTTCGTTTGTTGACCACATGCGCGGGCTCGCCGCCTCCAAGGGCTCCGATCTCGTGCTGGTGGATACCGGCGACAGAACCGACGGAAACGGTCTCGGCGACGCCACCAAGGACCGCGGCCACTACATTCGCAAGCTTTTCAAGGCCGTGGACTATGATTTGATCACTGTTGGTAACCACGAGCTCTACAACGGCAAGGTCACTGTCAAGGAGTACGAGGAGATGTTTGCCCATTTCGGTGCTTCCTACGTTGCCTCCAATGTCTACGTCAAGGCTAAGAAAGTTAAGAAGCAAGAGTACGCCCCTCTTGACTTTGTTGAGCCGCTTGGACACCACAATAAATGGATCCCTATGGGTAACAAGTACAAGATCTGGGAGACCGCCGAGACCAACAGCACTGTTTTGGGTCTTGGCTTTTTGTTTGATTTCAGCCTCAATGATGACCACTACTCCAAGGTCGTCAAGGTCGAGAAGGAGATCAAGGAGGAATGGTTCCAGAGCCTCCTTGAGCACAAGATCAAGAAGGACAAGATCGACGCTGTTGTTATTGCCGGCCATATCCCTGTGCGCGACAGCCCCGAGTTCGAGGCTCTGGTCAAGGAGATCAGAAAGGTCAACGAGAAGATCCCTATTGTCATCTTCGGTGGTCACTCGCACATTCGCGATGCCAAGTTGTACGACGACAACGCATGGAGTCTTGAGAGTGGACGGTACATGGAGACCATTGGATTTGCTAGTGTGCATCACCACCACGATCACCACCATCCTCACCACCCTCACCACCCCCATCACCCTCGCCATCCCCATCATCCTCATGACCCCAAGCATCCCAAGCATCCTCATCCTGGTCATCCTCACGATCCAAAGCACCCTCACGATCCTAAGCATCCTCACCACCCTGGTCACCCTGGTCACCCTCACGATCCCAAGCATCCTAATGGTACTCACCCTCATCCTGGTCACCCCAATGGAACTCATCCTCACCCTCACCCTCACCCCAACGCGTCGGTTGAAGCAGAGCCCAACACCTATTTCCGCTCTTACATCGACTTCAATCGCCGTTCTCTTATTCACCACGCTGAGGCTGATTCCTTTGATACCCGCAAGGGCCGCGAGGTGTCCTCCAAGATCGCTCACTACCGTAAAGAGCTTGGCCTTGACCACAAGATCGCCTGTGTCCCCAAGACTTACTACACAAACCGCGCTCCTTATCCTAGCGAGGACTCACTTTTCAGTCTCTTGACCGACAAGATCCTGCCCCGTATCGATACCTCTCATCGTAGCGGCCGTTCTGCCTACGTTCTTCTCAACACCGGTGCCGTGCGCTATGATCTAGTCAAGGGTGCCTACACCAAGGACTCTGGTTACATCGTTACACCCTTCTCCAAGAAGTGGCTTGTCATTGAGGAGATTCCCCGCGAGATTGCCGACGAGGTCATTACTATCTTGAACGGCTACGACCAGGTTAGCGCTGATATTGGTTACAAGCACAACAATAATGAGATCGAGATCAAGCGCAACTCTACCCTGACTCCTGGATACGTCACTGACGACGACTTTGGTAACGATGGTGACGACACTGAGCACAAACCTTGGAGTTTCAACAAGGTCCCCAACGTTGTGCACGCCGAGCGTCACATCCGCGAGGATACCGACGAGATCGACCTCGTTTTCGAGGAATTCCTCACTCATTTCGTTGTAAAAGCCCTTGTGGATCTTCGCAAGTATAGATGGATCCGTCCCCGTTTCTACCAGTACAATCCTCTGGATGAGCTTCTGGGAGAGATTTTGGCGCTTTCTGGTGAAACTTGTTAGAGTAGTTTGCCCCCTGTTCAATACTTAATTTATTAAATTGTTTTTATTTAGCTGTATAAACCGAACTCTTTGTTCTAGTGCCCTGTAGCGCTACTACCTTACAACGCCGGTACTATTTAGGACGACTTGACAATTCTGGTGATATTTTCATGCGCTGGGGCGGCTGTCATTTTTCAATTTTTCCCCTTGCTCAATTTTTTTGCGTCGCTTCCTTTGATTGCCGCAGCCGCGTTACCTCAATCTCTACCTGCAGACAAGTCATCCCAAAGGGGTACTGCAAGAACATGAGGGCAGCACGTGCTACTATTTGTAGAAAATTTTCATAAATACCAACTATCGCTAGTGATTGAGCATATCCCTGCTGCTATTCACCCCCGCTGGTTGCCAGCATATTGTAGGCATTACCTAGTTTCCCCCACGGACAACCGATAACAAAGTGCGTCCGAACAAATTTTCATGGAGGATCTACAGAGGGGGCCATTAGAGTGACGTGATTGTTATTATTAAGTTCTATGTAGCTCCTACGGCCGATTACCCAGCCCAACAGCCTTGCAAGATCCCAGATTCTCGAGCCATCGCCGCCTTTGATTGCCAAGACGGGAAAACGGTCTGCAGCTAAATCCTCCTGATTGTTGCACATGACTAACGCCTCGCCTGTATCTCGCATGAGACGTGCAGGCGAAACTACTTATCAGCAAATTTTCATCGGGACTTCCCGACGAGGGAATGTCTACACAAAGTATATTAGAAACAATTCAGTAGTATTAAACTATGGTTGATCTGCGTTAATGTTGCTCATATGTACAGCCAAGGGCGGCTGCGAGCTTATTTTTGGCCAAGCCTTATATTGCGTGGGCACATGACTTGAGGAAATAAAGGCGGGAACCGGCGCTCGAGGTGTGAAATTTTGGGCCATTTAGTTCAATCAGACATGAAAGTCAATACTGGCCACGGCCACCTCCACTTCAAGCACCAAATAGTGTCCATTCTGCATATTTATAGATCAAATGCAGGGTTTCGCCCGTTTCGGTGCATGATGCATTAAAGAATATGCATCCGTATAAAATCCGCATCACGCCCGCCTCTACCCCAAACACAGATGAAGGTGCTCGAATTACTTGTGTTCAGCAGCGTCTCAGCCGCTCCTTTGCGTTTGTTCGACAACGTTCTGGATATGCTCACTGCCGTTGAGCCTTCCGTCGAGCAAGAGCTGGAGGAATTCCAGCCCAAGGCTCACATCTTCCAGCAGCCCACCACCAAGGACCCCAAGCTCCAGAAGCACTCCAAATTGGGCTGGGGTGATGTCAACATCTTCCACACCACAGACACCCACGGTTGGTTTGCCGGTCACTTGCTTGAGCCCGACTTTGGCGCTGATTTCGGTGATCTCTTGAGCTTTGCTACTCACCTCAAGACCATTGCCAACAATACTGGTACCGATGTGCTTTTCGTTGACTCTGGTGACCGCTCTCTTGGTAACGGTCTCAGTGATGCTTCTGACCCTCAGCACATCTACTCTGACCCTGTCTTCCAGGCCATTGGTTACGATCTCGTTACCCCCGGCACTGCCGAGCTCTCTAACAAGACTCTGCTCGATGCCGAGAGCGACTTTGCCAAGGCCATTGGTGACGCCTACGTCTCCTCTAACGTCGAGGTTGGCAAGGGCAAGAAGGCCGCCGCTCTTGGTAACCAGTACCGTCTCTGGAACACTACCAACCAGCAGCTCCGCACTCTTGGTCTCGGTTTCAGCTCCAACAACACCGCCGTCCTCAAGTCCTCCAAGGTCACTGTCAAGGGTATCGATGCCGTTATCCTTGAGCCTTGGTTCCAGACCTTGTTGAACGACACTATCAACGCCACCGTTGATGCTCTTGACCAGATCGTAATTGCCGCTCACTCTCCCGTCCGTGCTTCTGCCGGTTTCAGCCAGCTCTTGGCTGCCATCCGCGCCGTCAACCCTGATATCCCCATCTTCTTCTTGGGCGGTGCCTCCCACATCCGTGACTTCAAGGTCTACGATGCTCATGCCGTTGGTTTGCAATCTGGTCGTTACGCCGAGACCCTTGGTTTCACTTCCGTCAACCTCACCACCAGCAAGTACGAGCGCTCCTACATTGACTTCAACAAGCCCGCTTTTATCGCTCACTCTAACGTTACTGCCGAGGAGTTCGACACTGTTGAAGGTACCACTCTTTCCAACACCATCGCCAATAACCGCGAGATTCTGGCTCTCGACACTTACATTGCCCCCGTCCCCGAGACTTACTACACTGACCGTGTTCCCCTTGATGCCCCCAACAACATCTACAACCTTTTGCAGGAGAACGTTCTTCCTCTCGTTGAGAATGTTTTGCGCCCTGGTTTGCCCACCTACGTCACTGTCGGTACTGACTCCATCACTTACGATGCCGCCAAGGGCAACTGGACTAAGGACTCTGAGTACATTGTCGCCCCTGGCACTAACGTTTTCTTGTACATTGCTAACTTGCCCAAAAACGTTGCCGACAGTCTTTTGACCGTTATCAACAACGCCGCTCCCCGTGAGCTCGGTGTCTCTCGCTTCGTTGAGGAGAATGATATTGCCGCCCTCAAATCCAACAAGACTCACACTACTCCTGGTTACGGTACCAGCGATGATCTTGGAACCTCTGGCGACAACACTCCTCACAAGCCCTGGACTTTCTACCCTGTCCCTCGCGCCATTCAGGCCCAGCGTAACGTTACCGTCGGTGCCGTCACTGTTGACTTTGTCTTCGACACCAAGCTTTCACCTTACGTCTTCACTGGTTTGGTTCAGCTCGGTGTCCCTTGGCTCATCAAGCCCTCTCTTTACAGTGCCCAGCACGTTAAGGACTTGATCCCCCAGTACTTCAACTCTCTTGTTGCTCCCCCTCCTCAGTAAAACATCCTTAGGCTACGATACTGTGGATAACACTAACTTATTTCGTCTAAATAGTTTTAACGCCTGTTACAGTAGAATCACAATTGTTCGCAGACCGTGAAGCGTCGCAGACATGGCACTAGAATGCGCTTTACGTTTTTAGAGTCTGCAGTAAGAGACTTTGGCCTGAATGTAGAATCGATCGCATTTCAGCATACTTGTCCGTGATCCATGCCCAAGATCAGGCCTATTTACAGTGGCTCATGAACATACACCGTGAAGTGTTAACAAAAAGACCATTGAAGACAATCTTGTCTCGCAAAAACTAAATTGCGTTTGAAACCACAAAAACAAATAGACCAATTTGAATTGGATGAGTACGAAAGCCAAAAATGCAAAAAGATATTGAAGCTTTGACGCTTCTGAACTTCCCAACCAGGGGTCGAACCTGGAATCTTTCGGTTCGTAGCCGAACGCCTTGCCATTGGGCCATTGGGAACTTGTTATACCCCTGGCCGCTGGAAAATATTTATTCGAAATACCGATTTTTGAAATTGTCATTTTTGGAGCAAGTAAATAAATTCTAAAACCCTTTGAAATGAGGAATTTGTGCCGTTTTAGAGCTTCTTCTTCTACTCTAAATTGCAATACGTTTTTTGTTTTGCCATAGAAGGCGTCTCCAGCTTGTTACAGCTTAAAACGTTTTTGCCGAAATTTCAAACTGCTCTAATTGCATACATAATTGAAAACGGTCTATGCCACCTAGTCGATGAAGTTTCAGTAGCTATAAAATATCTTTCTATGTTGTTTTTGCACTGTCTTTGGAGCTCTATAACCCATTTTAATGACTCTTCATAGTCCACCTCCTAGCATCTTATAGTTAGGAAATGTAGATTCAATAGCAGAATTCCTAGAATATTTACAAGTGCTACTACGAGAAAATGAGTCTTTTAGACCAAATTCATTGATGTTTTAGACAATTTAGGGTCTACCACCTCTACTCTACTTTGCCAAATTCTAGCTGAAAAGTTTTCTTACGTAACCTTTGAATTAATGGATCAATTAACAGAGCTAGTTTCATTTTTGGAGAATCCCAGTGCCGATGTACACAAAATCGCACTAGAGAATCTCTTGCCATACTCCATGGCTCGCCATTCGAAGCAGTATCTTTTCACCAACAACGATCTGAAAGGTGTTAAAGATATTCGCAACATCTTGCTTTCTACAAGTGATCCTGATACCAGAAAACTGGCTCTCACAGCACTTGTCAATCTTAGTGATGATGTTGAGGTGCGCTCCTATCTCGCTTCCACCCCTTCAGACTTGACGCACTACGTGACCAAAATTACATCAAAAACTGAGCCTCATTCGGGTCTTTACTGTATGCTTTTAGCTAACCTGGCCCACGATGAAGGTATCACTACTATAATTGGCCCCAATGTGGACCTTCTCATCTTCGCGCTCATCTCCAGCGCTCCCATGACCTCTCACGACTATTTGGGATTTGTGTTTGCCGAGATCGCCAAGATCCCCAAGGGAACCAAGTATTTTATTGACGGGAAGTTGGAGAAACTTTACTTCCAGCTTCACTCGCCCTCTCTCACTCGCCGTTCTGGTGTGGCTGCTGCCATCAAGAACACCCTTTTTGATCTCAAAGGACATAAAAAGCTGGCTCAAACGCCACTTATTGAAAATATCATGATCGCTCTCAAAGGTCCAGAGGAACTGGATGCTGAAGATACTGCCAAGCTCCCCGATTCAGTGCGTACAATCATGGGATCCCAAAAGAAACGTGAGCCCGATGCGGGAATGCAGCTGATTCTTATGGAATGTTTATTACTATTGTCGTCTACTTCAGAGGGCCGTGAGGCTCTTAGAGAAAAGAACGCTTATTTCATCGTCCGTGAGTTTCACTTGGCAACTGACGATACCACCGCCAAGGAAGCATGTGAGCGCTTTGTGAATCAGGTGATGAGAGGTGAGCCTGAAGAGCCCAAAATCCAAGAAATCGTCGAAGACGAAGATGAAGACGATGATGAAATCGTCGAAGTTGTGTAAGAGATCAGCATAGCAAGCACGCTCCAGGTACTAACCTGAAACATTGTATACATATGTAACTCCACACAAATGATGATAGAATTACAAAAGAAGACTAACATCTCGCTTTTTGTGTATATTTCTACCTAGTTATGACTGGTTGATGCATTGGCACTAACCGCTGAGGACACTAAGATGAGAACTCAAACCTGCAGGAACGCAGGTACACAATGCAGTTTCAAGTTGATACTATGTTTCCTCGGTGAAACATTAATGTCTTAGAAAATCAAGCGAGTAAAGGGGGTAAAGGAGGTCGCAAACATCTATGACCCCTGATCGATCCGAACTTGCGAGATGATCACCGATGTGTGGAGGCGCCTGAGAGAACCGCCTCGAGTAGATCCGGCAGCTGGAATTTGGTGATAATGCTGCTTGGATTCTAAAAAACAGTTAGATTTTACATGCCTACATCAGCGGCTTTGCACGTGTTGTTTCCTGCATATTCGTTGGTGCGTGGCTACATGATTCCCCGCATCAATCTGGGGTAAATAGTAGACGATGCACATGGAGGTGGTGGGTGCCGCAGATCAGAACCAGTGATAAGCTCTTGCATTGGACTTCAATAATAATAAACAAACAACATTTCAGTACACGCAGTTGCTTCGACCGCTTTGCCTTGATCCTCCGATATATTACCCCAGAATCTATAATGAGCTCGTGCATGTATGGATATGGGCCCGTCGAAACCGCCCTTCATAGCGACTAAAGCAGATCAAACCCCCGTGGTACGTGCCTAAAACTTTATTATACCTACATGTTGGAGAGTAGTTATTATCAGAACCTGATACAGAACCTGATTCCTTAGATTTCTCGAACTGGCTACCAGTCTTAGACTTGGCAGCTTTAAGCGGGGCGACTCCCTTCTTGTTTACTATCTTTGGAGCCATTATAGAAAATTGTTATATCTAACTAAAACTGGGCCAGCTGGTTATATACCAGCTGGGCTTGGGTGTGCCCAGTGGGCAACCTACAGCTAACCTGAAGATCAGTGCAGATCATGGAGGATTGCTCCAGGGACGTTTATACAAACATATTATATCCAACAGGACGTTTTTTAATTTAAATGAAAACAAACGCAGCTGCAATCATCGTGGCGCGTTCCAAGTCGTATGCAAATGGTACTGCCTCACGTGGTCCCAGTATTCAAGCACCATGTCAAGCTTCCAGCTTGCCAATGAGTAACAATAATGGCAGGGTTCCTCTCTCATATAACCGGTGCGGCTTTCAACGTTGAGCTGCTCGCGTTGCCACGAATTGCCACTTGGACTACCACGTCAGTACGCGAGCTGCTGCCAATTACTAGTGGATTACTATAGGCCCTTGACTAGTCCCAACTACTAGGAAGCACCATCCATGTCGACGACTCAAGCACAACAATTTTACGATAAAGCAGAGAAAAAGGCCAACTCTTCTGGCGGGTTTTTCTCGCGTTTGACAGGAGGTGACTCGTTTGCCCTGGAGGAGGCCGCCGACCTGTACATTCAGGCAGCAAACTCGTTCAGGATCGCTAAAGACGGCCGCAGAGCTGGCCAAGCGTTCGAGAAAGCGGCACAGACCCAGCAAAAGACCGAAGCCAAGGACGACGCCGCCCGCACCCTTGTTGATGCCTACAAGGCCTACAGACAGACAAGCCCCGAGGACGCGGTTCGCGTGCTTTCTCAAGCAACGGAAATGGTAATGATGCGGGGTCAATTCCGCCAAGCAGCGAACTACGAGATGGATATGGCTAATGTTTACGAGAATGACCTCAAGCAGCAGGACAAGGCGCTGGAGGCCTACGAGAGGGCAGGAAACCTATACTTTGACGACCAGGCTGAGGCTTTATCCAACAAGGCATTCGTGCGGGTTGCTGAGCTTGCTGCTCTCGAGGGTCGCTACGGAGTTGCCATTGACAACTTTGAGCGCGTCATCAAGCAGAGTCTCAACTCGCAGCTCTCGAAATACATGCTCAAAGAGTACTTTGTGAAGACACTTTTCTGCTACATGTGCCAGGGCGATGATATCTCCTCGTCAAAGGCCCTTGAGAGGTTTCTGGAATGGGACCCTACGTTTGCATCAACAAAGGAGTACACATTTATGCAAGATCTGCTGGAGGCGGTTAAAACCGGCGATGAGCAGGCTTTTACTGACAGTCTCTACAAGTATGATCAGTTCTATAAGCTGGATCAATGGAAGGTGAGTGTCAGCCTTAAGATCAAAGAGCAGCTGCAGAGCGAAGAGGACGATTTGTTGTAAGCGCGCTGCTGCGCTTGCGCGGAACGAATTTGTGCTCCCGCATTATTTGAGGCAACGGCCAAGAGCCTAATTGTGAGCACGCTTTAATCTGCTGCTCATGGGCCACCGCTTCCAGTGCGGCTGGGCGTGCGTATACACTAACTGTTCATCGGCCTTGACCACCACCGGAACACCCCAGCTGTACACTTCAATCTTAGCCAGCTTAACCTATTTTATATATATTGAAAACACCTTCTATGCTGCTACATCAAAACATTGCGGGATTCTGTATACACCCGCGGTGGCGGACCCGTGGCGCCAGCGGCTTGCATAGAATGCACCCCAGGCGCCTGCATGTGCATCGTCCTTTACCTCAAACGGCTTTGTGACAGCACAATTTTCCCTTCCGCGAGGACCCATCACCTTATCTCCCGAGAATCTCGCGTGAATAACCTCTAATCGCCTTTCCACGCACACCTCTATGCTCCTTTGATCGCCATCTTTAATTACCGTTATACTATATATAGAACAGGCCAGGTCTAAACAGGCGCGAAGGCGCTAATAGCTGTAGTTTAAGTATTGTGATTCTAATCAATCTAGATGTATGAGCGGAAAAAGCTCCTAGTCGCGCAGACACCACGTCGCTAGTCTCTCACCCCTGCCTTTGGCCCTCGGTCATCCTCGGAGCTGCTACTCTGGAGGGCGGTCATCATCGATGGATATCATTAGTTTTGAGGAGAATGCTTTTAAAAGGGTCATAGAGATGGGGAGCATGGCAATTGGCGTGCTCATGGCAAAGTTTGTGCGCTCATACCTCAGATACAGGCCCTCTTTCGCACTCTTATCTAATCTTCGTCGCTTTTGTATTTCGGGCAATACTTGATTACATGCCAGCTGGTATTCAATATGCAAGTGCCTGCATTGGACTGCAGATCGCCAAACAAATTTTCAATAATGCGTGCGGCGTTATTAGCGCCCTGAAGTCAATTTGGCAAAACAATTCTATTGCTAGACACATGCACGCGGTTATTTATAGTTACTTAGCGCAATCTACCACATGGCTAAATATGCCGCTGTCATGTTGACCTTGACGGTAAAACTTTGAAACGCCTTGAAAGCCGCAGACAGGACACACACTTTGCGCAAATGTTTGACGAAGTTATAGTGTAAATCGGGAGATTCAAGGCCCCGCACGTGCAATACGTTTGCTGGCCACATGTACAGGGGATGCATATGCTATGACGTAGCAGGGGAAGCAACCACTAGAGGCGACAACCAAGAGTGAAATATTTGTTTTGCACGGCCAGTTATTATCTTCCGGACGTCTCTCAATTGAGACCATCGCAGCCTTGGCCCTCGGAAAGGCAAAACTGTCACCAGGCAAATGATCGGTCTATGCAGGCTGGCGCACCAGGGGTGCATAATTGCCTGAGCAACCCGTGAGTCGGTCAAGATATTAGTGGAGACTGCCACCACTGGGCGACATGAGCATTCTTAGATGCCACTTTCAGCTTCTTCATACCCGTAGTAGCAGAAACCGGTTACCTCCGATGGCTCTTCGGCCCATTTCTTCGACCTCATTAGCCCCCCCGAATATTGTCGTGCATATGCATATGCACCTACCGACGTGCTGATGCAGATTTGTTTAAATACATATGGGGGAGATCTCGGCCCCTGCACCCAGGCCACGGTCGCAAAACAACTTGTGTAGAGCTCAGCCAATTTGGCGTATTTTATTTTCCCTTGGTGGTCGATCAATAGAGACAACCAAACTCGTTTAAAAGACAACACAGCTCCATCTCCCTTACATCCAACTCTTCCCCTTTTGAAACTCTTATAGAAAAAATGGCCACGGCTACAGAGACAGCTGGTGGCGCTTCAAGGTTTGTTCCTATTCGCCCTGCATTCCGACCGCTGCTGCCCAAACCAGCTCCAGCCCCTACTGAGGCATCGCCGAGCGAGCCCGTAGTGATGCTCAAGAGCCAGAGAAGCAGAACCATCGTCAAAAAGCGCAAGGACCAGCACCCTGCCATCACAGCTGCTGCTGCGGCCGCCGTTGCAGTGCACTCGACGAAGCAGCTTCCTCAGACGATTTCACCCGCCTCGCTATTTTCCAAGCGTCAGCGGTCGCCAGAGGTCGCTGCTGAGGACGAAGCGAAACCCCAGAGGCGCACAAAGAGCCCCACTTTGGCTCCTGCCCCTGCGGTCATCGAGGATTCCTTACCGTTCAGCCCCCTGACCACAGACACCCCTGGTACTCCATTGAGTCTATTCAACCACGTCGAGGACCCCCAGAGCCCCATGCCCGAGGAGTTTGACGCCGGTTTGGACGCAGGCCTGGAGGCCGTCGCTGGTCTCGATTTTGAGTTCGAGCAGCCGCTCTATGCCCACGACGAAGGCTTTGACGCTGATTTCTTCACAAGCAACATGGATATGTTTAGTTAGATTCAACCATCAGGGTGTGTTAGGTGTCCTTGTGCCACCATTGGGCTCCAATGGCCCATAAATCACAGCATAATACCACCGGCGCAGGTTAGCCGGTGGAGCGCATCAATGCGCAGCCTAGAACTATAAATGATTTATGACATATTTTTGACTGAGTATAGCTTGTACTATTCATAAGAGAGGTGGCCGATGAGCTAGTTGAATTGCGCTAACGCTGTGTCGACGGTTTTCGGGTCAAGACCGTAGGTCGCCGTCTAGTGAACATAGTCGCGGCGTCCCCAGTAAATAAAAACAATTCTGGCTATCACTGAATTAAAATGCAGAGCTGTGATCCCAGTGTCGTTCCTTGCTCTCGCATCTCCGGCGTGACTATTTTCGGTGTGCCTGAGACATACTGTCTCAGAGGTGCCGACACATATATCTCAAGCAAAACTCGAGATACAATCATTGGTGGAAATAATAGTGTTACATGTGCAAATCAACCCAAGCCGGGTTAAGTATAACGCTATTCCTCACCATACAATTGCTTTTCTAGTCAAGCAGAAAATGAGCACGCCTTCTGTATCTCCGGGGTGTTGCTTCTAATACGAAGCAACATACTTGACAGGGGTGTACAATTGACATGGGCCCAATGGTCGGTACTATCAATTGCCCACATGGGAAAGTCACGCGACCGTGGCGAACCGGCTAACGTTGGGCCCCAAACTAAGTGGTCGCGCATCATGGCGCTTCACTTCTATATATCTCAAGGAGACTTCTTTCAATCAAACAGTAAATATAGTCAAACTCTGGTGGCTGTCGAAAGGTCGGGTGGCCGGATCCATGCAGTAGTAATTTTGAGGTCGCATACGGCGAATTATGCGATGATTTGCTTCCGGAGAGAGATGAGTCGGAGCAGTACAAATAGAGAGCAGCACATTCGAACACATATAAATATGATTAGCATTCTTGTACCTCGAACTATGCAACCCGTGGTTCCATCGCACTGGCCCAATCTTTATCTGGTCTAGAGCCGCAAGATCACAAGCAGAGACTATTTCACTCGCGGGTCATAGCGGAGATGACTTTGAAGAACTACTGGCAAGATTATATTGGGCCACAAGGTTACCACTCTTCGCGGTGAAACCGAAACCTGCGATGCCACTCAGCCAGGAGTGAGTCGGTGACTCAAGGCTCTTTAGACTTACATCCGTGACCTCCCCAATAAGAAGAAAATAGAATGAAACTAACGAAGGACACATGTGTAACCGCTATAGACAGCTACATCCTCCAGCAAGGGGGGTTGTGCTTGGAACATCTCTGCGTATTCGCATACTTTCCTCGAATTACACCAAAAACTACACGTTAATCAGTTAAATTTCTACATAACTACAATAGCGTCCTAATATTTACTGTTTCACAACATTTTTAAGTACTTCAATGACCTGGCCATGGAGCTCCTTCTTTGCAGCAACAACACCCTTGTTGTTCTTGAGTGTGCGTCCCTTACCAAAATCAAGGGGTTTTCCGTACATGTCGCTAACAATTCCACCAGCCTCAGTGATAAGGACATTGCCAGCAGCGTGATCCCAAATCTTTTCCTCGTAGGTCATGGAAACAGGCAAGCGCAAGTAGATATCGGCATCGCCCTTGGCAAGCGAGCAGTACTTAGCTTGGGAGTCCATTTGTACGGGAGGTGCTGTAATTCCCAATTGTTTAGCGATCTCCAACTGAGTGTCGAGGGCGGAATGGCCACTCTCAACACTCTCACAGAAGCGAGCTTCCTTGGTGCTCTTGATGTCTCTGAAATGGATACGCTCGGGGATCTCCTGCTCAAGAGGTTCATAGTAAGCTCCTTGGCCCTTAATAGCCCAGAACAGACCACCACTAGGGCCCAAGTTGGGGCAGCCAATGACACCGAGTTGGACCTGGGAGTCCTCAATCAAGGCAAGGCAAACGGCATATTGTTGTTTACGCAAGAACCCCTTTGTTCCATCAATAGGGTCCAGAGCCCATTGGCGGCCCTTGGGAGTGCCCTCGAACTGCCCGTTATCGATAGCAGTGAAGAATCCGTCCAATTGCTGTAATGAGGGTTCGTCACTGTAACGCTTGGCAAGGTCCCACACTTTAGAGGCAGTAGCATTATCGGATCGCAATTTGGCAGAGTCCTCCTCGCCAACTACCGGATCAGAAGGGAAAGCGCGATTCAAGGCTGCAATGATCACTGCTTGGGCACCAAAGTCGGCAATAGTCACGGGACTTTTGTCATTCTTAGTGATAGACGAAATGTGCTCCTTGGCCACTGTTTGGGCCAGCTTTGCAGCTTGACGAACTGCCTTTTTAGCAACCGAAAGTTCGAGCTCGAGCATTGTATGAGTCATGAGCGCCACAGGGACAAGCCGAAAGCACTGACACACAAAATTAGATACTGGATTAAATTAAATGAAAAAATTAGGAACAAAGGATATAGCTATGGGCTGGAGGAGCCTGAGGAAGGTAGGTTTATAGTATGCATATACCTTGCATAATATGCATAAAGTATGCGGGTTAAACCCGAGGAGCGCTGATGGCCAGGAGATTCGGTGAGAGATGCATTGCCACATGTACACGAAGCAAGTAAGATTAAGGTAACATACAGTACCACAGCACATGGCACCAAGAGCAGATGAAACAATGCGATGTCACGCATCCCTAAACTCTCCGCGAGAACAAGAATGTGTCACTGAGCTTTGGACCAGGGACAATCAGTTCTGATATATTCAAATCAGCAATGTAAACGCTATCGTCTTCGTATACATGAACTTGTACGTTGGTTTTACTAGGGCCACAGGGGATGGCCACCGTACACTTCTCGGTATTGGTGTCCAGTTTGGAGGCAGCCTCTCTTGCTTCCGCAACAAGCTTATTTAGAGACTTGCGTCTGTTCTGTTGCCGGTGGGATAGCATTATGTAGTGGACAATTTCACCAAGAAGCACTATGAGGACATACGCCGCCGCATTGTAGATAACCCAGGGCTTCAAAAAAGAAAAAAGCCGCTCAAATATGACTTTCAGCGCTTCATCATGTAAATAAGACTCGTAGCTTTCACGATCCCCCAACAGAGTCACTACAGAGGATTGGATCAAACGGAAGTGCAAGTCGGTACCCTGTGTTTTATCCGGGTGATAAACGCGCGCAAGTTCATGATAAACCCTTTTTATATCTTCTGCAGTTGCATTGCGCTCAACACCAAGAAACGTGTACAGTGTGACCGTCTTATTCCCACAATAAGGCGCAATGAGTTCGTGGAGATGGGCAGCGGCTATATAAGTTTCGGAGGCCATGGCGGTAGAAAGTAGGTGTAGGAAGAACATGAGTTTTTTGGTGAGATTAATTTCCTGTGCCATATGGTAGTAATACAGACGAGGGACCCACAGAGACCCCAAATCCCGCAGACCCACGCAAGGGATCGATGCGAGCGGTGTCCACTAGACGCTGGCTGCTAGCCAAAGGTGTATAACTCGACGATCAGGCACGCTCTTAGAAAAAGCCAGTGTGCCTGAGTGACCTGAAAATCGTCGATCTGAAGTTTTACATACATATCTCTATTTAACTAGTTTAGATGCACTGGGACCGAACGTGAGGTCAACTTCTGGGATCCCCTGCTGGGATCCAAAACTGACATCAGAGACTCGGAACCGCGTATGCGAGCTTAATTACAGAAGCGTAACCATCAATTACCCGAAACGTAACCAACACGTACCAGACACGTAACCAGAACTATCCAGACACGTAATTTGGGAGCGGCCTGGCTGGGCCAGAGGTGGTGACCTAAACCACTGGCCGCAGCTTCCGGCTAAGCTTCCCACTGCTACTACCAGCCAGTGCACCCGATAACCGCCACTATAATAGATCCGCATCGGTCCTCCCGCGCCTCCAAAGTTCCACCTCTACCGGACACGTAGCTACATGCACTATGACATCATGACACATCATCCAGTACACGTAACCACAAAGTATATTAGACACCTGTATCTTCTTACCTCCCTTAGACCATGCACTTTTTGTCACTTGGAGCATTAGCATCCACGGCCCTAGCCGCGGTAAATGATCTGACCGACGCCACATTCGCGGAATTCGTCGAATCAAAGGACCTCACCCTCGTCGAGTTCTTCGCTCCCTGGTGCGGACATTGCAAGGCGCTTTTGCCTGAATACGAGAAAGCTAGCGAGGCCATTGACGCTTACGAGGGAGCAAACCTCGCCCTGGCTAAGGTCGATTGCACTGAAAACACCGACATCTGCGGTCAGCACGAGATCAGAGGGTACCCGACCCTGGTGGTGTTCAAGGGCGACAAACCCGTAGGCAAGTACGATGGCGCCCGTGTGGCCGACGAGATTTCCTCATTCCTTATTCGCCGCTCAAAGCCCGTCGTTCAGGCCATTGAATCCACCGAGGCCCTCAAAACCCTCGAGGATCCCATCATCGCTATTGGTATCTATGACGGCGCTGCTTCTAACGCGACTTTCCAGAGCGTCGCCGAGGGCTTCCGTGACCGTCTCAAGTTCGTGCAGCTCCCCGCCAAGTTCGCCGCCGACTACAAGGTCAAGGCCCCCGCCGTTGTTGTAGTCAAGGACGAGACCACCGAGTCCTACGCGGCCAAAAAGTTTGTTGAGGAGGATTTGCAGTCTTTCATCAACGTCGAGAGCTTCCCCGCATTCGGCGAGATTGGACCCGGAAACTACCTCGACTACACCCAGAGCGGTATCCCTCTTTTGTTTGCATTCGTTGAGGACGAGGAGCAGCGCACCAACCTCGAGAAGTGGATCACTCCCCACCTCAAGCAGCTCCACGGCAAGGCCAACATTGTTTTCCTTGACACCGACCGGTTCGGTGCCCACGCCGAGAACGTCAACATTGAGCAGGAGTTCCCCGCTCTCGTTGTCCACGACATTACCAGCAACAAAAAGTACCCCCACCCCCAGGGCAGCCCTCTGACCGCCAAGACCGTCAAGAAGTACATTGAGGAGTACGTTGGTGGCAAGATCACTCCCAGCATCAAGAGCGACGAGATCCCCGCCAGCCAGGACGGCCCTGTCTACATTTTGGTTGCTAAGGAGTACGACGACGTTGTGCTCGACAAGAAGCGCGACGTGCTCGTCGAGTACTACGCCCCCTGGTGCGGCCACTGCAAGAACTTGTCGCCTATTTATGACCAGCTCGGCAAGTCCTACGAGGGCGTCGACACCGTGCGCATCGCCAAGCTCGACCATACCACCAACGAGATCCCCGACCACATCCAGGGCTACCCCACCATCAAGCTCTATCCTGCCGGTGACAAGGAGAACCCTATCACCTTTAGCGGCTCCCGCACCTTTGAGGACCTGCAAAAGTTCATCCAGGAGAAGGGCACCCACAAGGCCGTCGGCAAACCCCTGGAGGAGTCTGAGGAGGCCGAGGACGAGGACGAGTTGGATCACGAGGACTTGTAAGCGCGCCACCAGCTAAGACTATCTATTGTTACATACTAATGAAAATTTAGCCTACTTGTTGATAGTGCCAACGGTCCATTGACCGCGGCAATGAGGTCAATGGGCTGAAGGCCCTAATAAAATACTGATCTATTAGGTTGACTTATTTACTGGGTCTTGGCCCCAAGTTCTCGTGTGTTACTGCGCCTCAGGCGTGGACGTTTTTCACCAAATGTTGAAATCTGATCTGGCTGATCTGGCTCCGGTCTGGCTTAGGGTGATCCAGCCTAATTGAAGTATTCCGCTGGGACCAGAAACATTAAGTTACGTCTAATAAACTCCTGTTCACTAAATGATCCAAACTTACTCGTCTACACCACTTTCATCTCTTTCAATCTACTCACCCCTCTACGCCTCTGCCAACCAGCTCCCGCTTTTACGCAAGCGAAACGTGGGGTATCAGGGACCTGCCAACCTCGTTCTTGCCAATTGGTGACTGCAACAGCCAAATAAATACATATTTAAATAGAGAAGCTATAGGCCTACAAAATTTCACAGGACTCGGCGGTCTCGGGCCCCCATATCCCAGTTCCCGCGGCACCTTTGAAATCGCTACTCTAATGGCCCTGCATATCCAACGCTGCGATGCATGAAATTTGGCTTACGAACGGCGCTTACCCCATAACCTCGGCAGGGTTAGGGCAATCACTACCCCAGTATAATAGCCAGCTGGTAACCTCTCTGCCAAAAGTAGTTGCTATAAACATGTCATCTTCGCTTTATTCCCTCAATGGCAAGGTCGCTGTCGTAACTGGTGGTTCTCGTGGTCTCGGTCTTGATATGGCCGAAGGCTTCATTGCTGCTGGTGCCTCCAAAGTGTACATTTCTAGCCGTAAAGCCAAAGCCTGCGACGAGGCAGTTGAGTACCTCACCAAATTCGCATCCGAGAAGGGCCTCAAGGGGCAAGCTATTGCCATTCCCGCCGATTTGGGCGATTTGAAAGGCGTCCAGCACTTGGCTGACGAGGTCGCCAAACGCGAGAAGAAGGTCGATATTCTCATCGCCAACGCCGGCGCCACATGGGGCCAGTCGTTCGAGGAGCACACCGATAAGGCCTTCTCCAAGGTCCTCGACCTCAACGTCAAGGGCGTGTTCCTGACCATTCAGAAGTTCGCTCCTTTGCTCGAGGAGGCAGGCACCAAGGAGGACCCTGCGCGCGTCGTTATCACCGGTTCCATTGCTGGTCTCAAGGCCGGTCTTTCTGGCGGCACCTACGGCTACCTGGCCTCCAAGGCTGCTGTGCACCACTTGGGCCAGTCTTTGGCCGTCGAACTTGGCCCTCGTAACATCACCGTTAACATGTTGGCCCCGGGCTGGTTCCCGACCAAGATGAGCAACGGTTTGCTCGAGGTTATCGGCGAGGAGGCCGTCACCACTAACCCCTTGGGCCGTCTCGGAAAATCTAGCGATATTATCGGTGTTGTGACTTTTATGGTTAGTCCTGCTGCCGCTTATATGAATGGTGCCGTTATTCCTTTGGATGGTGGTGCTTCTAAGATCTAAGTAGTTCGAGTTAGCTCAAGTAGTAATCTAGGTGCCAAATGGACTTCCAAGAATTCACTTTTACCCAACGCCCACAGCAGAGCCTTTTAGTGGATCAATAGGTTATGCAAGTTGCATCTATCCACTAAATTCACACCATTGATAGGGATGATAAGGTTCATGCAGGGGTTTAGCGAGTCGCATATGCATGTTCTAGATGCACTCACACCCTTGCACGTCTCTCAAACATATATGATTATAGCTGAGACATGGGCTGCGTCTTGAAAAGATCATTATTCTGCCCTGGAGCTCAACACAAGAATAAGTCCTGGTGAAAGCTTCGCCCCATGGAGATTGATATGCCTGAACCTGTTCTCATTCGTGATGGTTTGTATGCATATGTCCTTTACCACGAGGAGAATGCCAAGTACCAGATCGGTCTGTTCACCATTTTCATCGCTGGGTATATTATATGACAGCTCGCAATATAACTAGTGAAAGTTGAAATTAAATGCATAGTTGGGATTCAATTGCAAGAGATGCGGAGTCTTGAATGCACGGATCTCACAAGGAGACTTGATCAGTTAAATGTGTCATATATAGGGTATATCTAATGCAATACCGATGCTAGAGATCTGGTAGCGACGCGTGAAAACGGAGTTGTATCTTGTGGATGCATTCTCACGCATTTGCAGACGTTTCAGACAAGGACATATCTGAGACATGGTCAGGGGTTTGCTCTTAAGAGATCATACACTCCGAAGTTCAACTCAGGAATGTTCACTCCACCATGGGGCGCCGTGATACGCGGAGCTCTCATAGCCGCCTTTCTGATCATATTGATGTATTTAAGGCAAAAAAAGGCCGACGAAGATCTGGACGAGTGTTTTGAGTTCGCTCAAGAAGGAGCGACCGGAAAAGTGTCCAATCAAGTGAATAAAGCAAAAAGACCTACACATGTGGTGTCCGAGGAGGCTTGGTGCGTGTACGCTTCTTTCCACAAGGGGTTTGCTAAATATTACATCGCCATGTTCACCATTTTAATTGCTGGGTATGTCATTTGAGTGCTTGTAGATTGTCAGTGGAGGTTATGATCCAAAGTGATCGGCACCTCTGCATGTAGATCGTTGCATAGTGCATTGGGAAGCTATTTCTAATTGATGATAAAACCCCACCTGTGATCTCCAGATGATCTTGGGGTATTTTCGCTGGATCATTTTTGCAGTGCGAACTCTCGCATCTCTTCTGGGACTGTGGTGCTATCGCATTCACTTTATTGTATTATAGAAGCTTGGGTGAGGTTTCTAGAGCCATTGAACAGCAGCGGGAAGCTCGGAAAGCGGCTGATGAGGAGCCAAACACTACAAATTATATATTAACAGATGAGCGACTAAAGCCTTTTCGTACCTTTTGGGCGAATCCTGAAATTATGCTAGCGTGCCTTTGCACACTTTATGCGATTGTTCGCATTATAGTTTGTGAAGACTAGATCTGTTCTCGACTGGATAGTGTATTGTCTAATTGCTTGGGGTGCAGTGTCATGATAGTACAGGTCTCATGCAGAATGTTGATAAATACATCAACCAGAATGTTACACACCCATATATTGGAGTAGCGGCATAGTGTTTGAATGTGAGTGAGTAGGTAGAGTGACTCACAGAATTTAGACGGCTCGAACTCCGTATACTGAGGAGAGTTTTAACACGGGGGAGTTCAATTTCCGCTTGTAAATATATCGGCTCCTCCACGGGTACCAGCCTTATGCATATACAACTCAGATAGTCTCTGATGCTATTGTCTTTTTCTATGTATTTACTTGCATATTCCCTCTGCTTCAAACCCGATGCAGAGAAACTCTTAAAATATATATTCAAGAAAGCTTATTCCCTGTGGGATACAGATGTCAGAGATTTTGCAGGGGTTTAGCGAGTCGCATATGCATGTTTCAGATGCACTCACACCCTTGCACGTCTCTCAAACATATACAATCATAGCTGAAACATAGGCTGGAGTTCGTCTTAAAGAGATCATTAGTCTGCGCTGAAGTTCAACACAAAAATGAGACTTGGTGACAAAATCATGGTATATAGATCGGCACTCATGAACGTATTGGGATTTATGATTTTTTATATGGAACATCGGCTGAGGTATAAATACGTCATTGAGTTTTTCAATTCAATAGACGGAGAAATCACTGAAGATGAATCTCAGGAATCGGGTAGGCAAGGTGCACATGTGGTACCCAAGAAGGCATGGGAAGCCTATTTTCTTTACCACGAGGAGTACGCCAAATTTAATCTCGCTCTGTTTACCGTTTTCATCGCTGCGTATATAATGTGAAAGTTCGCAAAATAAGTAGTGGAATTTAAATTCAAATGCATGAGTCGATACTCTATAATTTAATTGCTTGAGATGCAGAGTCTCGGTTGCACGGATCTCACAAAGAAACTTGATCAGTCCATTAACTAAAGCGATCAACGCCACTGCAACCTGCAAGCGAATAGCTGCTGGAGGTTGTAACCAGTAAGTGGCAGATGATGCGAGGCTAATCAGATTACGTCGTGTATGGAGTATGTTCAATCAAGTATTAACGCTGGAGATCTTGTCTTGAACGCAATTACATCTTTCAGCTGCACTTCCCCGCATTTGCAGGCGTTTCAGACACGGTTATATCTGAGACATGATCAGATGGTTCGCTCTTGGTACACTCCCAAGGTCAACTCAGGAATGGTAGGTCCACCATTAAGAATCTTGAGACGAGGAGTTCTCCTATCCACCTTCGTGCACATTCTTGATGCACTAACGAAAATAAAGGGCCGACGAAGATCTGGACAAGTGTTTCTAATTCGCTCAAGGAGGAACAAACGGACTTGCATCCAATCAATCAAGTAAATGTTCTAAACATGTGGTGTCCGAGGAATCCTGGTGCTCATACACTTCCTTACAATGGGTTTGCTAGATACTACATTGCTTTCTTGCATTGCTGGGTATATTATTTGGCTGAGTCCAGTAAGTCAGTAGCAGTTATGACTTTGCAAATGATCAACACCCCTGCATATAGATCGTTGCATATGCATTAGGCAGCTGTTTCGAAATGATGATAAAACCCCACCTGTGATCTCCAGATGATCATGGGGTATTTTCGCTGCATCCATTTTGCAGTGCGAACTCTCGCATTTCTTGTGGGATTGTGGTGCTGGCGCATTCATTTTATGTTATTTTATAGTAGCCTGGATGAGGTTTCTACAGCTATTGAGCAGCAACGGGAAGCTCACCAAGCGGCCGGTGGGGAGTCAAACACCACAAATTACATTTTAACAGACGAGCAACTAAAGCCTCTTCGCACCTTTTGGTTTAGCCGTGAGACTATGATAGCGTTATGGTGTACAACCATAGTGCTCTCTCCATTTGATAGAGTGGAGCCGCTGCTGGCGCTTCTCCGTATAAATTATTGAAGTTATGTGTATAGGTTTGAACCAACTGTGAAAGGTGCAAAGTTATACTGCTTAGAGGAGGCACAGGGTCTGGTTTTATTTACAGAAGTATTGAGATTCTATGCATGTAAACTTCGCACCCATATTTTTCAGAATGTTTTGTTCTATAAAGAGGTAGGATCGACCCACGCTCCAGTAATAAGTGTGGAATGACAGCCTGATCATAATGGCTGAGAACACCAAGCACCAACAATTTGATATCAAGCTCCCGATTGTACAAGCGGGTTTGTCAAACATCAGTTCCTGGACGACAAACTCCAAACTTTTCAATATTGCACCGTGAAGGTTTGAAAGGTGTAGTCGCAGGGAACCTTGCCGGGAAAGCACATGACAACGTAGAGCTATAAATCGCCGCCCCGGATACTTTGCATGCATCATATAAATATGTACACTATAGAATACTAGCAGAAATGATAAATAGCAGAATATGACAGTACACTACCCGCGATGTGACCGCACCAAGATAAGGCGACGAAAGCTGTAATTGCGTCTACTACAGCTTGACGGTATTGTAACTCCGACAGATAGCACATTTAAGTCCCGCAATATGAAACGGGACTCTTGATCTGCCTCTGCAATCACAGCACTTGATATCGACTCGCTTTTTGGCCAAGTCCTCAGGTAGCTGTTCCTGAGCCACTTCATCATCAATGACTCGAAATAATGCACTCGTGTCTACGATAGATGTAAGGCAGAGAGGACATCGATAGGATTGTTCTGTGTAGACATCATAACACGTTTTATGCATTGGGTGTCCGCATTTCATAAATACCAACGTTTCGGTTGAATTGAACATGAACTGCAAACAGATTGGGCAATTAGAGTGCGTGCTGCGCTCAATGCATTTATGCTGGTCTGCATCAGCCAAGTCCATACACACACCGCAAGTATTACAGTGGTATGTGTCGATAAGTAGCCCCTGTCCGATACGACAAATACCGCAGTCCTTGCAGTGGAAGATTGGTTTAGAATCGTCATCACTCCAGAGTTTACATTCGGGGCAGTAGTATGAAGCCATGCGCTGGTCGCATTTAGCGCAGAATTGAGCAGCAGTCTGCGGGTGTTGGCAGAAATAGCACAGCATATATTTTGTTTCTTGCCGAGGCAAGGGGTGGTTTTCGACTTCGTCATGACACTGTCGACAAGGGTGAAACCTATTGCATGTGATACAGTGAACTTTACAGTTTCTTGTGTAATGTTCACACCCGAACTGGCCGTCGGGGGTAAATGATTGATCGAGGTCCGCTTCCGTCAGATCGAGGCCCAGATCCTCGAGGGGTTTACGTTCACTCACCAGCTCGCTCAATCTCAAAAATGAATGGAACTCTGGAAGCGAGAGTTCCGGCAGCGATAGTTCCGGGAAAGATATGTCGGGAACACTAAGTTCTGCAATACTGAAAAAGCCCTCGGGGCGAGGCAAATTAGGAAGATTGTTCAAGAAAAAGACCCTGGGGCTCTCGCGAACCCACTCACGGGCTTTATCAGGCAGTTTGGGCAGATCCATGAAGAACGGTAGCGAGGTGCTGCCATTGTACCACTCCAGAAGCCGCTCTTTATAGCGCGGAACACCAATTGTACCTAATGCAGAGGCAATGCTTGACTGCATCTGCCTCAATTCGGCAAGAGTGGGGTAGTGTCTGCCGATGAGCTCGATCGAGTCAACGGAGTTAATGGACTCGTCGCTATCTGAATCACCGAGGTCGTGCGTTCCGTTCGGCTCTTGTGGAAGCTCTGGAGCTGAATTTAGGGCCACCAGCTCATTATTTTTCGATGAAGCGGCGTTTTCCATTTTGCCGAGACCGACTTTATGCTTAATTAGATTGGAATATAGTGAGAGCTATAGGGATTACTTACCGCCTGCCTAGACCTGACAGGGGGCTGGTAGTAAACACTAATTAAGCCGTAGGCAGATGCCTAAGCTTACCAAGGCTTGGCTAGGATCTGGTTGAAGGGGTGGGGTATAGATACAGTATTGAGTGCGCTGAAGGACATACAAAAGCGCTGAAGTGAATCATATGGGCCTCAAGTTGTGATAGCTTTAATTTTTGGGACACCTCTTGGGCGTAGGCCATAGGTCCTCTGCCTACTTGTGGCAAGACGCGTACCGCCTCAATCCTCGCCAGCCTTTCCAGATCAAGCTGCTGCTTAAAATGGACCCCATATCAGCATATAGAGCTTTTTATAGATGCCTACTTTGGTTTGGACCGCAGCAGAGAGTGCCTCTAAAAGCATATTTGCGTCAGAGGTTTTCCGCTGACGCTGAAGAGCCGCACGCGGTCGCCAAAACCTTGACTTTTATAAGGGCAGCTGCGAAAAGCGAAGGGCTCGAGCGACGCATCGTTGTGGGTCTTGCAGAGCATACTGCGTCTGTGCACAAAGTCGTGAGCCGCGTTCAGCCCAAGAAGTACCGACGTGATCTGTTTGACCGGGATGTCGAGATGTACAAGCACATCAAAGCTGAGCTGAACCGGACCCATGGTATGTGCCTATGAGCTGCCAGGACCGAGGGGTGCAGCTGATGCTTTGCCGCGCTCTAGGTGCTCCGCTTTGGGTGCTCAGGCTTTAGATGATCACATTATTTATAAAGGGCCGCTTACTGCCCTACAACTGAGAAGCATAGACTCCACTGACTGTACATAGAACTCTTTTTGTTGTTGAACCTACTATCTGGACTGCCGTTAGTCTATTATTTGCTGGGAGGTATAAGTATTGCCTCCCGTGGTCAAACCTCCTCTGAGATCGGGTTCCCACGAGCAGCAGCTCTAGACGTTATTGCAACTTTGACTACTATATGTGAGTGTGCATTACTACCGTTAGCTCTCATAGTCTAGTTGAGGCCCTATAATCAATGCCTGACGATCCTTCGAACTACTGGAACTAGTTGTACTCACGCATCAGCGGGGTGTCCAAAGGGCGCCTTGCAGAACTTGCATTTACAGCTCACTGAGTATGATAAAGTGAAGCCTAAAATGACCTCAGTAATGCCATAACTACATTAAAACATGACCATCTGAATTGTCAACTTGTGGCAATGACGGAAATAAGCTAAGCCAGAACAAAGCGCCCTGTAACACTATCACACGCTTACAGACGCTTGCAAGACCCAGCACCGTGCTATCATCATCATAAGTCATCTATACGTCTATCTAATTTTGAGTCCGTGTGGCCCTAGGCTTCTATAACTAGCCGGCAGTCACTACCACAAGGCAAAAGATCGTCAGCAGTAGAGTGTCGGCACGTCAGGCTAAATTAAACTTATCATAAATCACACTAGCACTCAACGCGCCAACAACCGCTCACCAGCACGACAATCGCTCCAGCGCTAATCTCCTTTCTCGCTCATAACTGTCTTGACCGGCTCGCTCTCTCTGTACAAATTGTGCTCATAGATATACCGAATCACACTGATGGGAACCAGATACTGGACACTCATATTTCTTCTGATAAAAAGGCGGACCTTGGTACTGCTAATATCGTTGTAGATGAGCTGTTTAATGACCATCACGTTATGACGGTGTTCGTACATGATGTCATGGGAAAGGAGAAACGAACGCACATCACTGCCAGTACGTTCAACAATCATGCAGCCGTAACGACCCAAAATGTGCTGCAGATCGGTGTCTAGCCACACGTTAGGCTCGCCCATCGACTCGATGAGGTCACCACCTGCGAGCAGCATGATCTTGACCCCTCGGCGCTTCCCCGAGGCGGTAGCAACGCCCTTGCGCTTAACATTAATTTCATTATTAAAGTGGTCCAAAACAAGCGCCGTGCGGGTGTACGTGGGTTGCAGGGACTCCCATGCGTCGACCATTAGCCACGAACTGGTGCGCTCGCAGGCCAATTCACACATCCGCACGCGGTGGCTGCTGTCAGCAAGCCCGGCTTTCTTGTAGCTGTCACTCACGGGGCTGTAATAGCCGCCAATGACCTCGAACCTGGTCTGGTCCCTGACGGCATCCAGAGCCATTTCGAACATCCGCAGATGCAAATAGGTAATGGGCGAGAACGATCCGCACGCCACGATCACAAGCGGCGTCTTCTCTTCGTCCTGAAGCACCGTGGCGAGCCGGTGATCGGGAAATTGGTACTCGCTCAGGGTCGTTGCTTGCCGGGGTTCGTTGCGAGGGACTTCCTCGAGACTTGCCGTAGCGTGGTATTCAGGCTCGTTGATATGGGGAACCTTAAAATCGTGGTTTTTTTCGAGCGTGGGGATCCCGCTGGGGATCTCGTGGATCAGCTCCCGAGCTTCGGGGTTCTCAGCCAGTGATAAATTTATGGGCGAGCTCTCAGGGATGTTATCTGCGCTTAATGGACGCACTTGTTTGGCAGAGAGCCTGCTGGGAGGCACAAAATCGGGGTCCCTTCGTGGATCCATTTGGTGGAGGAGGTTGAGTGGGGGGTGATATGGGAGGGGGGGTTGCACAAAGAGGGGAGCGATTGTTGAGGCTTGGCGGGGTTGCACAAGGTTGCGATGTATTTTATTGGGTTGTTATTTATGCTGATCTAGTGTCCACAGGTTTTAGTTCCTCCTTCGCCTCGCCAGAGGGGAGTTTCATCGTCCTTGCCTCCCAGTCTCGTTGACTCACGTGAGCTCTGATGCAGATCATGTACCCAGTGCAGGCAGTGCGTAGTGCAACTGGGTAAAGAAAGCACTCAGTTGAGATGCAGAGTGCCCAATTGTGAGATTGCAGGAATAATTGCTTTTGATACGTTATCATCGGTTTCGAACCTGTTTATAGCGTCCGAATCGCTAGTTTCTGGTGACTCACCCAGCTGTCTTCTTGCGCCACTATCTGAAGGGATGGATACTAGTTGACTGGGATTGAGTTTAATATTCTTTGACTTGAAGCTTCTGTCGGTGTACCTGTGCATTTAATGCCCGCTTTTCATTACACGTTAAGGCATAAACCGCTCCCAATAGTGCTCAATGCAAGTGTATGCAAGTGTATGCAACGCCGTTGAGCCTTGTTTACGGGGTCATCTGGGTGCGTAAATGCCTTTGAACTGGCGTGCGCATCTTACTAGGTGTACAATACGTCTCCTATGTATCTAAATAACATACAATCGTGCATACCCTTCATGCCAGAGTTCTTCCATCAGATTGTGAAATGAACGCGACGGCATTCCGTGAATGGACCTGTCGTAGATCCGACTTAGTGGATTTAGCCTGGTGGCTTGCCCTTTAGCCACATGTGGAGCAATTGCAGTAGCTGGTGGCCTTGTTGCTGGACTTGCAGCAGGCTTCCTACACTAGGAGGTGTCACCGGTGTTTTGAAGTAGCTTAGTAGCAGGAAATCTCTAAATGTTTGTAGTTTAGGCCTCAGACCTGGCCTGTTGCAGCGCTCTTGCTACTTCGGCCTTCCGTCACCCTCGGGGACATTTTACTGCGTTCAGAGTGGCCCTGTTCCACAGACTTATAGGCGTGAAACCTCTGTGATTACACTAAATATATTGAGACCACTACAAAATTTTACTCCACTGACTTCATCACACACTTCATCAGTACGAGATACCACACCCCTCTAGTACGACGTGCCTATCAGGTATTCGCCTAAATCTAAGCAGTGCAAGCAAGGATACTTGCGTGTTTGAACTTTTCTGCTATTACTTATTGGACCTTTGAGGTTTTAAAACTAGGTTTGGCACTTCAATGACACCATAGAGAAAGGTCGTTGTAAAGTCTAATTGATGAACTGTCACTTCGTGTGATGCAGGCTGCGATAGCTGCGGAGACGGAATTTGATCCTATGGATATACCTAAAACTTCCGCCGCCGCCCACCGTGCACCACATTGGCGTGCTGCTATGAAAAAGGAATATGATCGTTTGATGACTCTTGGTACCTTTGAGTATGTGAGTCGAGACAAACTTAGACTTCGCGACCATCCACTTGAGGTTGGTTGTCGCTGGGTGTTCAATGTCAAAGAAAGTGCCGATGGGACACTGATCTATAAAGCTAGATTGGTTGCTCAAGGTTTCTCTCAGAGACCTGGTAAACACTACACAGACACCTATTCTCCTGTGATTGGGAAGAGCGACCTACGTTTAGTACTCGCCTTATAATGTCAATTGCGCTATGACATTCATCAGTTAGACGTTACAACGGCTTTCCTCAATGGTGACATTGATGTGCCAAACTTATTTTCAAACCCTATAACGTATTTCCGTTGTAGGAGAGGGTAGTAGTGTGGATGACGTGTTGGACTATATGCTTTAGCTAGGCCTAATATACTGTCTGGGTGGCTGGTTAGGTGGCTATCAGGGCAGATGATGGAGCTTGTTATCACAACTAGTAGGGGTATACTAGCAGTATTGAAATAATAGTTGCCAATTACTAACTACTACTTTAATATTAGATACATTGTTTTAGCTCAATACAGCATGTAGTTGGTTTGGATTTGTTCCATACATAGGTGGCCCTTGAAAGACCGCATGACACTAAATTTGATAAAGCGTCTATCAAATCTTCTATGCTTCGCCAGAGATTCCATTTCTGCAGAATCATTAAGTTTCCTGCGGGGAATCACTCGGTCGTAGCCTGAACAATAGCGAAGGTAAGAAAACCGACACTGACGTGCACAGAATGGGACACAGGAGGGAGCTGGCGCAGTGAAGAGGTGCATGAAGGCTCGACAGAAACATCAAGCTCAACCATAGAAACTATCAAAATCTTTTACTGCCGTGACAACCTCATCTGTCGCCCATACCTGACACCGCCTGTCCTCACTGGTCGAGGCGATCAGTCCCGGCTCAGTGGGGTGCCAACTAATGTCAGTAACGGCCAAGGTGTTGCCGAAATGCTGGAATAGTGCCCCATCATTTGTGGGATTCCCACTGCCCTTCATTCTGCGCCTATCCCACACTGCAACCTTGCCATTCTCTGAGCAGCTGGCAAATACGTTGGAGTTGTGAGGGGATATTGCTATTCCTGTGATTTTGTAGCCATGAGTGAGCACCGTTAAAGGATTGAGGGGACTAAGTCCGCGGGAGGACACGAGCGCCTCGTAATTCCACACACAAACTGATCCCTCGGAGCCTCCAGTTATAAGAGTGGTAACAACAGTGTCCCCAACGACACTGGTAGTTATGGCCAGCGACTCCACAGTCTGGTGGGGTAGTCTGAACTCGACTCTCGAGCTCATACCGGGGCCCAGAACCATGATTCTATTGTCGTCGAGCGCGGCCACCAACTCATTCCCCTTCCAAGCAAGAGCATTGACGGCTTTACCCTTTACTGCATCAATATGATGCAACCGTTTCAGAGTCCAAGTTACTATGTCCACCTTGTACGTGGCAACATGACCATTTGAGTACCCAGCCGCAATTGTACCGTCACCTTTCCACGCGAGGGCTCCACCATCGACTTTAGCAGGCTCCACCTTGAAAACTGGTCCATCAGCACCATTTGTAAAGTCCTTGATCATGAGGCTACCATTGGAGAGTAGAAAAGCACACAGCTTGTGGCCATTTACCGTCGCGACGCGTGCTCTCGAGCAGTCGGCGGCCAGGTTTTGCTTCCACGCCATAATTTTCGTTTGCGGCTGTGTTGGGGGCCAATTGATGGTGTAAATCGAGTTTTTGTAGCCCTGACTGAGAGATTTTTCATGCATAAAGGTGCCAGACACCATCAAGTTCGGCGTGAGCCAGTCGACGGTGTTGGCGTGATCGTCCACGACGTACTCCCGTATCAAGGTGTAGGAATAAGGAGCGATTTCCTTCCATTTCTCGTACTGGCTCTTAGCGAGCTGGGACTCCCTTGGGTCCACCACTGTAGATGCGGCGTTCATTAATATGTGGTAATTGGCTGTTGCGAGTGTTGACGTTTCGAGCTGTTTGGACGCGTATCTCTGTGAAGCTGAGGTCCTTACTTATTTGATTACGCGTTTAGGGGTTATCAAGCGCGTCAGCTCTAGGCTAAATAGACACTATAAAATGTAAGGAAAGACCCTTTATATATGCCTTAACCGCACCTTTGGGATATGCAACGGGTATGCATATGATCGTCTCCCTTGCAGCTATTTCGAGGCTGCGGTTGAGGCCCAAGACAGGCGTCCCTCGGAGCTTAAAGTTGTACACAGCATATACTCGTCTTGATATACGTTTTTGTTCTATTGATATGTCTCATGCTCTTGGGTTACCCTAGAGTGCTCTAGGTATCATGGGGTTAGGGCCTAGGCCCCCTGATAGAGTGACCCTTGGGTCCTAAATTAAAGCGGATCCCTAGTCCCTGCAGGGTGGGAGACGGGGTGACAGGTCTAAATGCGTTAAAGAGATCAACAATGGAGGTGTGATTACTTGGCTTGATCAGTTATTAGCGTAGAATGTATGATTTAGTGGTTTATAGAGCCATTGGCTTATTTTGGCGATCTATGTCGATGTCGGCCAGCCAGGGTGAACGTAAGGGCGTGCAGAAGGAGGTAAAGCGCGGGTGTGAACAGCTTAAACTTCATAATTGATGCCTGCTTAAGTTCAACACGCTCTCACACGCCATTATAGCACCACTTGGAACAGTCCAGCTGACACCATATCCATGGTTATACCATATGCTTAAATTCTACATATTAGAAGCTGTGAGAAATGCTGACGAAAGAACTCGAGTGCGCAGCGATTGTCGCCTTTGATTACGCGCTCAACAGTCCCTGTAAACCCACAAAAGATCTCACAGGATCCCGTGCCGAAGGGCTCGCCAGATCCCGCCCAAGATGCGGCCAAGTGCTCCTGGCATCGCCTAAACCCGCGGTAAACGGCTCAGATCAGCCTTTCCACTGCTCACCCATTCGGGATCAATCAATTTCTCCCTGACATCCCATAACAACCGATAATTGGTTCTGATGGTACCGTCACTAACACCCGTATACTCTGCGATCCTGGCGCCGGCCACAGGCTCATTGAATAGAGCAGTAGCCATATAAATACTTGCTGCAGCAACGGAACTGGGGGATCTGCCGGCGAGAGCACCCTCCTGGTGGATGCGTTCGGCAATGTACTCGGCGGCCCTGGTGACCTGGGCACTGAGGCCCAAAAGAGAGCAGTTACGTCTCATGAGGTCACCAGCAGAGACACCACCAGAACCAAGAGATACACCCTCTGTGTTACGCAGTAACGGCTCCATCAGCTTGTAAGTTTTGCCGATATCCTGGTAAGGAACGCCCGCCAAAACCGACACCTCTTTAAAGGAGCGAGGAACGTTAGCGTGGCGGGTACCCACAACAATTGAGGCGGCCATTATGCTTTGCTGAGTACGGGACTTGACTGTAGGTTGATCATAGACGATCTTGTATGCCTGCTTGGCTGCGTCCTGCACTGTTCTCGGCAACGACCAGGCCTCGCACATTTGCGAAATTTTGCCGAACGCAACGAGCAGAGCGGTATCCTTGCGGCTTCCGCTGTTTTTGTTTTGCACTCTGCTGAGGTCTCGACCCAAAGTGGTGCCCGGGGCACCGACTGCAACAATTGTGTCGAGCTGGGCACCGTCCAGCAAGGGATTGGAGGCGTCTCCGACACGGGATGGGTCGTCACCGCCACTGTCGTCGTTGGAGAATGATCTCCACTCGGAACGAACATCTACAATACGATCACTAAGGACGAGGCCGCAGTTGCCGCACACCATGTCTCCCTGGGCGAATCTCTCGACGATATCGGGGGGATCGATGCGGCACTCGGGGCAGATCAGACGCACGTTGAGGTCGGGGCGATATGACATTGCTAGCACTACGAATACAGCTGAATGCGAGGGTTTATGACGGGTTTGACGAACTGTCTAGAAGTAAGCCGGCGCACTAGGGTGGGATCAAAGGGGTATTACTATTTGCCACGGGGTGGAGAATAGTAGAAGTCGATGGGGATGAGGGTGGATCATTTGGTGTATTTTGTGGTGGCTATTACATCAAGTTATTGCTTTTAAACTTATGTAAAAAAACTAGAGCCCCATGGCGGGTTGAATGAGCGCATTGGAGCGACCCCATCAGGACTAGATTTGTGGCGACTTGCGTGGGTCGTGATGGCTGTTGGTAAATAGAGAATTAAGCAGGTAGGGGAGAGAAATGGATATAATTAGACACAATTTTGGCAAAAAGAGACAAAAAGTTGCTTTTCTGGAGCCAGAGTGCGTTGGCATCATCTGCTCAGTCTAGGCCAATACAAGCCGCTGGATCAGTATGTCCTGTGACCACCATACTTCACTATTGGAGGCTTAGACTAAACCGTTTCATAAAACTCTATCAAATAAATACATAACTATACCTTTAAAGGGGTGGGAGCGACCAGGTCAGGGTATTCAGGTACGCTCTCGTTGCTAATGCTAAGGGGTACCGTCAAAGTCGACACCTCCGAATCGATCTGCAGCTCGATCTTGAAGAAATACAGAATGGCAGTGTAGCAGCTGATGTGGCTGGGAAGCATGCTCTTTGTTGGCAGCTCATAGGGCACATCGATCTGGGTCTCACCAGGAGCCCAGTTTCCAATTAGAGTATTAGAGGAGATCTTCTTGGTTTGCTGGCGTCCGTCTTTGAGGACGACGTTGCCGAAGCCTTCGGGATTAGTGGCAGTGTGTTGAACGATTGTGGTGCGAACAGAGCGGATCCTTTCGCAGCTAGAAGCGTCCACGCGAATGTACCCTCCTAGCTGCTCGGGGGCATGGTAAACAGGCCACGCAGAGGATGAGATCTTGGGGGACCGCAGCGAGGTGTGCTTGCGCATCAGACTCTTGCCCTGAACGTCAATGAAGTTACTGAGATCAAAGTTCGAGTTACTAGGTTGGTAGAAAAACAGCTGCCAGCAGCGTTTGGATTGGTGTCTAACAATAGCAGTGAGATGGTACTCGACATGGACGTTTCCGTCTACGCAGCTGGGCGGGGATGCGCAGTGGATCTGCCCCCCGCAACACTCGCACGTCGGCAGATTATCCTGGTCAGGGAATTGAATGCTAAAGGGCCATTGGTAGGAGTATCCTGCCTTCATAGGCTGTGTGATGGGGATGATGGACCGGTTGATTTTGGTCATGGTGGAGTTGTGCAAGGTATTTTTGCGGCCCAAGAATTTGTGCTTGGACTTGAAAGTGGTGATCTTGTTCCAGATTGTGAGGCTTAGATTCACTGGCTCGTCAACGTCCTTAAGGCAGTGCACCGTCGCTGTGCCGGTGAGAAACTGCCCCGAATCGACCATGCGCTGACGCACATCGGTCTCGACCCGAAGTGAGTACTTGCGGTCCTCGTACAAAGACCTTAATGGAGAAATAGTAGGCTCTAAATGATATGGAGGAGGGTTCATATCTGCTTTAGATAGGGGTTCTGGTTGGTACTGAATGGCGGTAGTCATGATCAGAATCAGCCTCGTACTTCGTGGCACTTGTTTTCAATATATAGAGGGCACGGCACATGGGTTAATCTTATGCGTATGCAATATGCAGGTTCCCTGAGCACTGCATAAAGTCAAACTCTGACCGTGAGGGGTGGATTCAAGATTCTTATAGCGTTTAAACGTATATTTCACCCGAGAAAAGTGCTTTTGTGACTCGCAAAAGGACCTATAATGCTTTATATTTCTTATCGTCCCGTGCCGTGTCACGTGCTCCGCTGCAGCAAATGCCATCTCCGGAGAATCCTTTGCTTTTATTTGGGCGATCAGCGGGTTTATTTAGACTGCGAGTGCAAAAGTTGTGTGAAAGAGGGTAGAATAACCTAAATAAAAGCGTACAAAAATAGCTGGAACCACCACGTTCTTGGCTCTTGCCATTGACATCAATTATCGTCTTACATGCAGGCAGATAAACGCCCTGCATAAATGGTAGAGCAAGTGAAAAATTGGTACTGCTGCGCATATAGCCGCGTTATAACTGGGGTTTTGTGGGGAAACGTCTTGAAGTTGCACAACAAGATATGCGCAATTGTCCACACATGCTCTGAACGTCTATCACTGTCTTCTACTTTTGAGGAACCGCAGCCGTTTGAACACCTCGCACGTGACCCAATTAGTGGTAAGCGAGGGAACAAATGCACCGTTAGGGTAAGTGTTTTAGGGTCCGACGTATGGGGAATATGGTTACATGCAGAAAATTACTGGAGAAAGCAACGCTCTTTTGAACAAACGCCGGCCAGGGTAATAAAAGTACGTAGAAGAGTATTCCAATACTTGATTTGGCCATGCATTCGTGTAGATTTCGGCAATGCCGCTAAAGAGCCCCAGTTGTGCCCTGACGATCGTGATCACCCGTGCCGTTTGATGGATTAATCATGGCGCAAGAGGCTACAATGAAGGCCGTGGCTGGGCTAAAGGAGGTGGAGGTGCGGGGAAATGTTTTATATTGTACGAGTTTGATTATTCTATTGTGGACTAGCGCATTTTTAAGCTTTAGGAAAAAAGCTGCAACCTTAAGTTGTCGGACATTGAGATCCAAGGGTCTAGACTTAGACAGAATAGGATATACCGATGGACCGGAAGTATGCAGGGGGAATTGGACCCAAATTCGACCACGGAGAGCACAAAGACTCCGAAAGCATGTGAACGTAGAGATTACAGACTAGAAAAGACTGTGTGAATGTCGCGATTTTAGGCATGTATAACAACTTGCATCGTGACTGAAATGGTGGGTGTGAGCGGCTCACGATAATTATAGGAGCTTGACCTAGGGAAGGTCTTAGCGACTTCATCAGGCCACTACTGAGAGTTTCATAGATGAAAAGCAAAGCACTGTCTAATTGAGCTGGCTGTGCTGAGACTTCGTCTAGGAATCATCTACACTATGACTATAACTAATGGGCCAAAATAAGGCCCTTGCAGTTGACATTGTTATTAATAGTTAAGATCTTGCAGATGAATTGCTATATTTGGAAGTTTCAGACGGGGTCGGGAGTAGTAAACAAACAGAGTGTTATGTTCACCTGCCAACTGCGCAGGGTCGAGGCTGTGCAAGAATGGGGTAGGCGTTGAGATGTAACGTGATGTAAACAAGTAGACCCTATTGCTGCTATGGCTAAAAATATACATCCTGATCTGACCGGCCGTAACTTCATGAGACGTTGCCTCATGTAGCCTTCAATGTGTTGTGGGAGACTACCGCACTAGCGTGACCCTACGGACACGAGCAGAAGCCCAGTGAGTGCGCTTTGAATGTCCATGATATGTCTCTATTGGAGCACGTGCTGAGGTATTTACTCGGCATACATTTGCCTGCTCTAACTAGACTCCAGTCGCAGACTTTAATTTGCTAAACGGGCCAGCTGAGAGAATTCAGTTGCTTCAGCAAGAAGTTCAAGTGTCAAAGGGGAATGTAGTGCGACTGTCTATACTTTCGGTGGTAGAGAATGTCCAGGTTACACATACCTTATAGCGCTCTCTAAAGCCTATAGTACCGGTACAAGAAGCTACAACAGGCGCGATCAGAGGAAGTTTGGTGAGACATTCGTGCTTTAAAGATGATAACTGGCCGCTTTTAAGTGCACAGGTGTCAAAAAGCAACAGTGCATAGTCGATGAGATCGATTCCAGAGGGGTGCTCAACATACATCCTTGAACTGGAATGACCAGAAGATATTCAACTCCAGAAACAGCTCTGAACCCATTGCTTTGTCGTCCATTACCCAGCCATGCGAGAAGTTGGCACACGCCGAGTAGAGTCTCATCGTTGGGGCTGATTTTGTCCTTATCGGTGACATGAACTACTCATCGCCTTATGAGGCCCCATTTGTGGTTTAAAAAGACCGCTGGCCATGTCGACATCTTTTACCTCAAAGGCTGTTTAGGGCCACCCGGGTATCCACGGCCAAGGCGCTAGACTGGACCCACTGCATGCAGTCTTTGCATGCAACGAGGGACGCTAAGATGTATATTATAAAATACGAGTATGCAGTATAGTAACGGCGACATTATCGCACTAGCGTCCCGAACACTCTTCTCTGCACAAATGCAACCCACCCAGTAGAAGTGAGATGACGTCAGAGCCGCAGGTGCGTTAAAAAGACAGGGTTTAAGCTTTAGCACGCGTTCAGTAGTACTTCAACTACTACAAGACACAAATAGTTATCCGCTATAAGCTTCAAATTGTATAACTCTTACCACTCGATCTGCCAAGTGCTGCTGGAGCTATTTTCTTGATCATGCATCAACGTGCATATGTATGTGAAGTGAAGATCCTGAGGGTGCTATTGAGATCCCAAGCATATGAGATACACTCGTTATAATGACGATTCTTATTGACCATATATTGTGTTACGAATTGACTTTAATAAGTGCCAAGGATATTCTGTCATGTCTCTGTCTACATTCCGCAGTAAACTCCTTTGCAGACGTCTTTAAAATTGGATCGCCATCGCTTTCTCTGAACGTATGTAGATCAATGGCTCCTCGCCTGCATCTTCAACCTCTTAGGGATTGGAGGCGACTTGCATACGCGAGAAGGCACCAGATCTGAGAATAGCATGAGGTGTTTTAATTTCTCGACTATACGAAATACTCTTAAAGCCAGTTGATCCGCAGCCCTCATCCGTAGATTTTTCTCACTGGCACCTTCACGCACCTCTTTGACATCGACTATGGTCATACTGAACCAGTCTAGGTACCCGATCCAGGGAGCCGTGCGTGCTTTTTGGATGCCGTAGGAGAGCACTAAGCCAGTGGTCAGTGCATTAGCATTCTATTAATCTCTATGATGCTAAAGCTGTGCGGCGTCTTGCGTATTACACGTATGGCTTGTTTGTGAGGCGGGTGCTACCCAGCGTTTCAAAAAATGGAGGAAAAAAACAATAAATACCGAAATGGTATTAACCCGTTGCAATAAAATTGATACAGTATACAGAAAAAATCCCTAAAATTCACTATTTCCCTCATGTACGTCATATATCCCCCTTTCACACCCAAAAAGTGTACCCCAACCATATTGCACCCATCATGCATGAATATGCACTACCCCGGTGGCGACGCTTGCATGCGAAGACAAGATACAGTGGCGTCGGGCTATCTTTCTTTCCCAACAAATAAACACGACAGGAAATGGAAGATCGAAAGAGTCCTCCTCCTCCTTATTACCCTGAACGAGCGCACATTGTGGCACCGTCGGCTGCCCCTAGTTATTCCGAGGTAAGTGAACTCCCGGCTGAAAGGCTATCGCGACTGACCCAGCGCGAGCAGGAGATCGCTCTCTGTCAGATCAAGCACGACAAGCTCAACTATCGCAAATTATCGCCCAAACTACGCAGTGACTTCGACGTCCTGATAACCGCTCTCACGATCCATGACGCTGGACTGCTCAAATACGCATCGAGAGAGCTGCGAGGGGATCGAGCAATCATTCGCAAGGCTGCACAAAAGTCCGACAGCTATAATTTTGCTCTGTTCTACGCATCCAAGGAGCTACAGCAAGACAAGCATTTTATGAACGAGCTCATATGCTCTACCCCTGCGCTGATTCGGGGAGCTCCCAGCTGTTATCGCAGAGACATGGCTCTATGTCTAGCAGCGATTCACAAGTGGCCCTATGCACTCCAGCTTTTCAGCCATGAACTCCGCAATGATCGTGAGATAGTCAAGCTCGCGGTCGCAAAGGGTGGCACGTTGGCCCTGGCTTTCTCGGGAGATAAACTTCGCCACGATAAAGAGCTACTAGAGCTTGCAGATGCAGTCGATAAGAGGGATACGCGGCCGCAACTAACGCTTCGGTATTGCACAGACAAGGATAAATCCGATCGCGAGCTTGTAGCGAAAATTGTTGGTAGTGTGGGTATCCAACTGAAGTACGCAGCCCCAGAACTAAGAGATGATCCAGAGATTGCTAAACTTGCGATTAAACAAAACATATACGCCGCGGCGTTCCTATCTGATCGTCTAGCGCATAACGAGTCATTCCTTCTCGACGTGCTGGCTTTCAAGGTCCAGGTTCTTACGTTTGCACCATACTCTCTCTTGGCAGATCAACAGTTCATGAAGAAAGCTGTACGGCTAGCCGGAATGGCCCTTGAATACGCATCCCCCCAGATCAAGGCAGACCCCGAGATCGTTCTCGACGCTATCCGCAACCGCTACGAAGCATTTATTTTCGCTTCGGAGAAACTGAAAGCAGACAGAGCTTTTATTTTGCAGGCGATTGGCCTATCCCCAGAGATTTATCTGATGGTGGACGAAGAGCTTGCATCTGACCGGGACTTTGTGATTGAAGCTGCGCACATTGACCCGCGAATCGTTTCCTTTGCGCCGGAGGAAATTCAAGACGACCCATTCATTGCACGTATCCGCTCGCCGCACATGTCTATGCTTCGTGGACTGATGAAAGGACTCGTTTCGGAGGAGTCTAGACATCAAGCATACCCATGTGAAGCACACCAGTAAGCTGTAATATTATTTAAATACCCTATAGAAGTCCGAAAAGAGCTCTTCTTCCTGCTATGTGCTTTAGCGTGAATCATACCCCTTGAGTCGTATGGATGGTCTCTTGTGAGTATGCCAGAGCCCTCATGCTGTGTTCTTGGTGTCATAGCTGTTCCTAATGACCATCGCAGCCCACTATGTATGTTCTTGAGTGATGCTATGGCAATGGCCAGTAATTTTCCGTAATAAGCGTTGTAGCAGATGCAAGGTAGCAGAGGGTGTGGCCGAAGGACGCGGAAGCTGGAGACTTGAAGGGGTCGAGCCCGCTCATTGAACCCAGACGTCAAAACACAGCTCAAAGTCGCACCTCGCGGACCACTATGGCCATGCGCTCGCTCATTAGCTCGTTACAGTCGCACTATCTATTATAAATGTTTTAATGAGGAACGGGGCAGCGCGGCCGATTCCAATGCAGCGTCTAGTGGGTAGGCTGAGGCTTGGCGTAGCCGTAAATGTGTCTGCGGCCAATGATCTCGCCGAGAGAGAACAAGCCGAGCAGCTGCACGAGTGCGGCACCGCCCTTGATGTAAATATCCTTGTTGCCCTGACCGAGCTGGTTAACAACGGTCTGAGGGGAGGCAGACTTGGCCTGCTGCAAAAACTTGACAGCGTCTTGAGTGAAAACCTGCTTAAACTGAGCGACGGTGGGGGGGCTCAATCCCTCCTTGAGCCAGACGTACTTGCCGAGCTCGAGACCGACCTTGGACCAGTAAAGGGCGCAGTTGCCGAAGGAAGTGATTTTGTTGACGTATTTGGACGCGCCAGCGCTGGTTTTAGCAGTAGTAGAGGCAAAGCGAATGAACTGACGCATTGATTGGTGGGAGGGAAGCTGAGGTCAGCCGAGCATTTTAAGGGAGGATGGGTTGTAGGGTGGTTTGAGGGGACTCTAGGGGGTTAGGTAGGATTCTGGTGTGTACTTTGTATTTTGGAGGGTTGTTTACAGGGGAATTGGCTCATGGGGACCCGTGGTGGCCCCTGAGAGAGCGGTGATAGCCGTGCAGATACGTGCTCACGTGACAAATTTTTCACTTTTCAACGTCAGGGGTGCCAGTGCCAGTGCAAGGGCTTTTAAGATGTTCAATGTATTTAAAGCACGTATTTGGTTGTGTTGACAAGTTTTCAGTCATCTCGCGGCCTCCTGACTTTGGATATAACCCCATCCCCTCAACATCTGTATGCATCTGTATGCATGTAACCTATGCATGTAACCTATGCATGTAACCTATGCATGTAGTACCAGGGTATTCTAGCCTGACCAGCGAGTCCGAAGGCTCAGGGACTACCAATTCTCCCAGCACTGGTAACCCACCGGCTACCGGCAGGATAACTGTCTACCAGAGAACCAAGGGTTGAGCAGCGGACAACGCGCACAATGGCAGCTCCCTGGAGCTCTGGCTATCGTAAAACGATAATGGCAGTAGCTCTCAGACAGAAAATCCAGGGAAATACTCCTCTGGTCGTAGATCCGCGTATTGAAGTACTGGCGGCGTCGACGCTTCTAGTGTAGAGGCCTCTGCAACGAAGGAGCCTGATAGTTGCAGCTCTGTTACGACTTCAGCTGAAGCTGCTTCTGCTGAGGCGACTTCGGTCTCCGAAGCAAATTCTCAAGCTACCCCATAATGTGCCAGCTCCGACGGCGCTGCGAATGCTAGTTCATCATATCCAGCCTCCTCTGGCATCTACAATACGTCCAATTTACTTGCGGTTCTGTTCGCACTACTGTGCTAAGGCGCAATTGCCTATGGAGCTACTTTCTCTTGTATATAGCATTTATCCGAAATTATCCAATATTCCGCAGTATTCATCGAATTGTGTAGGATGCGAGAGAGGAGATATACAGGGGGGCGGTTGGGGCGAGACGCTGAGTGGAGACACATCAGATCGGCTAGATCTAACGGATTCATAGCCACAGAATTACTCTGAGTGTCAGGATGTGCGCGCATCTGCAGGTGCATATATGCATAGCTTATGCCTCAAAAGTGTGCTTCGAAGTCACTTCACCCGCACCGAGCCTGTATCACAGCCGTACTTCGGTAGCCACATCCACCAAAACCTCAAACCTAGATCTACAGTCGCTATCGCATAGTCGAACTACATTCAACACTAACTATCGCTCTCGCCCAACCAGATCGGACCCGTGGCGTTACTAGCATCTGAACTCCCAACCGCTGCTAGATCTAAGCAAACTCCCTATAATTACCAAGTTATCGCTATAAATCCCAAGCAGCTCCCCAAGTAACTCCCAAGTAACTCCCAAGCAACTACTCCCCGCTTACTAGGCTCCAGCCACCACTGATACGCTAGCAACTTACAATGGACCAAGACCCGATTGTTCTTGACCAAGGAACCGGCTTTGTGAAGCTCGGGCGCGCGGGGCAGAACTTCCCGGACTACACGTTCCCGTCAATGGTTGGAAGACCGATTCTTCGCGCCGAAGAACGCACCGACGGCCTCGAGCTCAGGGATATCATGTGCGGTGACGAGGCAGCGCAGGTGCGGGCCGCCCTCGAGGTCTCTTACCCGATGGAGAACGGAATCGTTAAAAACTGGGAAGACATGGAGCATTTGTGGGACTTTACGTTCGCCAAGTACGGCGATGTCTCGAACCGCAAGGTGCTGCTCACGGAGGCGCCGTTGAACCCGCTCAAGAACCGCGAGCGCATGGTCGAGACCATGTTTGAGCGCTACAACTTTGGAGGTGTCTACGTGGCCATCCAGGCCGTGCTGGCCCTTTACGCTCAGGGCCTTAGCTCCGGTGTCGTAGTAGACTCGGGTGACGGTGTTACGCATATTGTGCCCGTTTACGAGAACGTTGTGCTGAACCACCTGACCAAGCGTATCAATATTGCTGGTCGCGACATCACACGGCGCCTCGTGAACCTGCTGCTGGCCCGTGGATACGCCTTCAACCGTACGGCCGACTTTGAGACGGTGCGACAGATCAAGGAGCAGTTTTGCTACGTCAGTTACGACCTCGACTTTGACAACAAGCTGGCGGACCAGACGACCGCGCTCCTGGAGCAGTACGAGCTGCCGGATGGCCGTGTGATCAAGCTGGGCCCCGAGCGGTTCAGAGCCCCCGAGTGCCTCTTCCAGCCTTATTTGGTCGACAGCGAGAGCCCCGGTATTGCCGAGGCGGTGTTTGACACTATTCAGGCCGCTGACGTCGACACCCGTACCGCGCTGTACCGTGCCGTCGTCCTCTCGGGCGGTACCTCCATGTACCCCGGGTTGCCGAGCCGCATGGAGAAGGAGATCAAGCAGCTGTGGCTGCAAAAAGTGCTCAAGGGCGACCCCGAGCGCCTCCAAAACTTCAAGGTCAACATTCGCCAGCCGCCCAGTCGTAAACACATGGTATTTGCTGGTGGTGCTGTTTTGGCGAACATTATGGCCCAAAACGATCAGATGTGGGTGACGCGGCAGGAGTGGGAGGAGAGCGGTCCCAGAGTGTTGGAGAAGTTGGGTCCTAGATGAGCCGTGATGCGCGGAGCGCAGAGCGGCGAGCGAGCGGCTACCTCCTGATCAACCGTCATCCTGTAGCGCCGACTTGCCGTCGTCTTTTCATAGTTCTAGTGTAAATATCTAGATGTATTTTATTTTGACTTGATCAGGAGGCTAATCCACTTCCACAGACAGCTACCAACCTGTAGCGAGCCAGCGAAATTTGGTTGTGTTGACGTTTGTCCGTTGCATGTATCGTCAGATCTTTGCACCCAATTAGCTCATCGATATAAATAAATTAGTCTATGTCCTATAGAAGCGGGCACTACAAGCCCATATGTACAAGTTGGCGAAGTAGAGTTTCTACGTCTCGCCGCTACTTCTCCTTGAAATCTGCCCTCAACCGCGCGCTGTCCTTCTTTCCGATCGTCATACGCTGCACTCTATAGAGCCTCCTGAGCGAGTACACCATCAGCGCTATGGAAACAACCCCCACCATTCCGCTCACGGCGCCAAACCCCCACCAGGTATCTTCAATGAAATTCTTGAGATTCATGCCGTACATGGCACTGATAAGGCTTCCACCGCTGAGACTGAGCATTCCAATTTGGAACTTGAGCTCCAGCATCATTAGCTTATTGCGGTTCGAGTCGAGCACAATATTAATGATATCCTCTGTGCTTTTGATGTTGGACAGCAGGTTTGCCGCGGACTGTGCGATTTCGTCGCAGTGATTATAGTATGATTCAAGCATAATCTCGACCGAAGAGTGGTCATCGGTTTCCGTTAGTGGTTTACCGGCTGCTTTCTCTGTGAGGTAAAGGTTCGCCATATTCTCGTTGTCATCTGTGAGCTCCTCGAGTGCGTCGCGGATCAAACTCACTTTCTGGTGGAATGCCTGTAGCTGTTTTGATGCCACTAATAACGTCCTGAGCTGGTCGCGGTCGATTGTGCGTCCCAGTTCTTCTAGGATCTGTGTTACATGCGTTTCGAGAATTTGCCGCTCGCTCTCTAGGGAGCTCATGACACTGATCAGAATTGACTCGAGCGCTCGTATCTCATAGCTCAAAGAGCTTTGTCGCCGCAGTTTGTGTTCTAAATCGTAGAGGAAAAGCGACTGCTCCCGGGGAGGGAACCCATTAGTCTCGAATAACATGACGGAATTGTACTTGATGAGAGCTCTAACATGCAGCAAACAAACCAAGATAGAATTTTCTCGAATCAAAATCACAGGAACAATGTTGTCACTGGATTTATCGACCTTGCGGAGATCGCGTGCCAGAAGACCATGCTTTGACAGCAGGTCTGTGCGTTTGTACTCGCCATTAACGACCTTGACTCGGCCTTTTTCGTCCAAAACAGTACATTTAATTAAATTAGAGCCATTTTTGCTTAAAGCTCTGCCGAGAATCATGTTTGTTTCGCTGCCCTCGGGTAGATCTCGTCGTTTCGGCCGATTTTTGCCGGTCTTTTTCGCGGAAGTTATGTTCCAATATGTTTGCCATGAATAATGTGCTGCTCGGGGAGTTATTGCAAGCACTCGCGGCGCCAGAAACAGTTTCTGAGCGAACCGTGCAGAGATCATGTAATCACTGGACAGAAACTGAGCGGCAGTTTTGGGGTACATGATAGTCTACTATTTGTTTATCTAAGGATGTAAGATACAATCAAGTGAGGAACTACAGCCTTTGTTTGCACGCACAGGGCTGCTGCGGTCGCCGTTTGAGATATGCATCAGAATGGGTGGCACCGCTTACGTTGCCGTGGCGGGATGCATAAGCTATGCATAACATCTGCAATTGGGACGTTACCCGATTAGGAAATGTGTAAATAAACCTCGAGGGATATACCCCCCAGGGTTGAGACAAGGCACTTCCGACAGTCGACACTAACAAAGGTGCCACCCTCAGCAACAACAACCTTTGCTCCCCCGGCACACAAGAACATGGTCCTAAGTGCATCCTCCTCTACTTCCTCTATGGTCTCTATGACCAGAAGAGTCCTTAAGGCTGATCAGTTTGAGCTGATCCACCAGCTCGGGTCCGGGTCGTTTGGTGCCGTATACCAGGCCATCGACAAAATAACTGGGCAGGTCGTTGCAATCAAGAAAATTGATATGGAGAACAGCGACGATGATATCGAGGAGATCCAGAAAGAGATCTCGATCCTTGCCGGCTGTAACGACAGCCGCATCACCCGCTACTACGGCTCGTTTGTGAACGGCTACAAACTGTGGATTATCATGGAGCATTTGGGTGGAGGCTCGTGCCTCGATCTGATACACACGTTGGGCCCCTTCAACGAGTCGGGCATCGCTACTATCATGGTTGACCTGCTACGAGGGTTGCAGTACTTGCACAAGAACGGCAAGATCCATCGCGATATCAAAGCGGCAAACTTGCTGGTAAGCGATTTAGGAGAGGTCAAGATCGCTGATTTCGGCGTTGCAGCGCAGCTCTCGTCGAACCTCAGCTGTCGCAACACGTTCGTAGGCACCCCCTTTTGGATGGCACCCGAGGTGATTGGCCAAAAGGACTACACCTACAGCGCTGATATCTGGTCTCTTGGAATCACTGCCATTGAACTGGCCACCGGGAAACCACCGCTCAGCCATTTGCACCCCATGGAAGTGCTGTTCTATATCCCCAAGAATGCACCCCCCAAACTCGACGACAAGTACTCACGCGAGTTTAGAGACTTCATAGCTGAGTGTCTCCGCAAACGCCCTGAGGAGAGGCCCACAGTCGCGCAACTGCTCAAACATCCGTTCCTAAACAAGGCGTCCAAGCGGGAGCTTGAGACTCGAGTGCACGAATGGAAGCGGGTCGATAACCAGAAGAAGAAGCAGGCACCTCCCATGCAAACCGTCGACGAGAGCAGCCTAGCTCTTTCCGATGATGAGGACTCGTGGATCTTTGACACTGTGAAAGCTGCCAGTTCGCAAACGCCCGCCCCCGCTGCTCCCGCCAAACAAGAGCCGCCGCGCAAACTAGCGAAGAAGTTGTCACGAGCAGGAAGCGACATTTCGTTACTCAAGAAACAATCTTCTTCCTCGGTCGGCTCTGAACTGTCCAGCATTGAAGAGCGCATACCCAGCCCTGTCACGTATCAAAACTTTGATCTAACCCCGCTCAACCCGCTCGCTAATGAGTCGTCGAACACATCATACTACGATATCTCTCAGAACACAGAGACGGTAGGAACACTACCACGGGATCCAGTACCCTCAGATCGGCGTACGCATCTGGTACGGGTATTCTCCCATGCGGCTCACAAGTTCAACGACCGCTCTCTGGCGGAGATCGCAGAGATCCTCACAATGGAGCCAATTCCTTCTTTGGTCGAATCATACTTGATCAAAAAGATTGGCGGCGCGACCTCCCGCGATACCATTAGTGGTGGCAAGTACCAGGACACTCCCAAACGTTTCGATTCAGTTGAGACCATGCTACTCAACACATGGATCAGCGAGACAACTAAACGTCACAATGCATCTATTTAAGTAAACTCTTTTCCATATAACATATAACTGCATATCATTTATGTTCCTTCAAAAGTGTTGTGCCGCTACAACATCACTTATGCTCCGACGTCACGCCCACAGTGCGAAAGACCGAGTTAAGAATCGTGTAAAAGCCCATGCTGGTGAAAATATCCACCAAACAAAGGCCAAAGCGGTCCAACTGGTGAACAGCGTCGCTCCTACCTTGACTCGTGGTGGTAACACCCAGGCTCATGACGACCATGCCAACGAGAGCAGTCTGTGGTTACCAGAAGCTCCCAATCATATTCCTGAACTCAACACTTCTGTTGCAAAGTTACTTGACACCACTGATCTTTATATGGACGTCCAAGATGCGCATGTTGGCGTGCCTGCCCAGCCCTTGGAGGTTGACGTTGGCCGAATCCTGCCACTTGACTTGCAGAGCATCAATCCGTCTAATTCACCCTTTCAACCCAAAGCACCGCGTCCTATCTCCCAGCCTCAGTTCTTTGGTCAACAGCCCTACGAAGGTGTCTATCCTGAGCCGGCGAGTGAGCCTGTTGCACCGCCTATGCCTGTATGTTCTGCCAAACCGTACCCGGGCTCTGGTGAAACAAAGGAGCCTTCTAACAAGGCTAGAGTACCTGTCGATCAGCCGAACCAGGATGCGCATAAAGACGCGCCCAAGCAAGAAGACGACAAAAACCCTGGCTCTGCTCCCCCACAGCATCTACCACAAGCTCCTCAGGACCCTAATAATGCACCCCCAAAGGAAGTTCCAGCTGCCCCTGAGGTCCCTACACACCCTGATGATCCAAATGTCCCCCCACAGCCTGAGGTTCCCCAACCGCCTGATAACGACAACTGTCCGACCATCTTTCCGCCTACCTGGAATCACGGCAAACGTCTCCAAAAGGCTGTTGACAATACACGTAACAAAGCCCATAATGTCGTCCACGAGGTCATGGGCCACGACCTATTTAAGGATATTAGAGACCGTGTGAGCCCTGGTAAAGGATCAGAGCCCGGTAAAGGAGCAGCGCCTGTTGACTCCAAGCCAGCACCAACATTGCCAACTCACGGTGGTGATAAAGCCATTGCTCCTGGTATCCCTGAAGTGCTATCACCTAGCGTTCCCCAGGTTCCCGGCATTCCCAAAGCACCCGAGGCTCAACTCCTTAGCGTTCCTGGCGAGCCCGAAGCTCCAGAGGTGCCGGCGCCCAAGCTTCCTGGTCTTCCCAGCCTTCCCAAGCTCCCTAGTTTGCCCGGAGGAGCTGCCCCTACTCAACGGTTACACAAAGCATACAATGACGCCAAAACCAAAGTGCACACCATTGCCAAGAATGTCCCCGGTCGCGATCTCTTTTGCGAAGACGATGGCAGTGTTCAGCCGCCCCAGGTTCCTGGCCATCATGTGACTGCACCAACATTGCCCACTGTTCCTGGTCTCCCTGGTGGAAACAAAGCCGTTCTGCCTGGCCAACCCCAGCCTGATGGACCAGATGGTTCGCGTACCCAGAGGCTCCATAAAGTTCTCTCTGAGGCCAAGAACAAGGTTCAGACTATCTCCAAAAATGTGCCTGGTCGTGGTGTATTCTGTGAGCCCGAGAGCCAGCAGCCGGGCCAGCAGCAGCCAGACGAGAAGCCAGGTGAGAAGCCAGATGCACCTGAGCCAAAGTTACCTGAGCCAAAGCTTCCTGACTCTAAACTTCCCGAGCCCAAGTTGCCTGAACCAAAACTGCCCGAGCCGAAGCTGCCTGATCCCAAGTTGCCTGAACCAAAACTACCACAACCTGGCCAGCCTGGAGATAAGCCCTGCGACTCCAAACCCGGCCCTTTGCCTCAGCCTCAGCCTCTGCCTAAACTACCTGGCGCAGGAGATACCAAACCTGGTCAACCCGATCCAAAAGACCCCAAGCCAGAGATACCCAAACCAGAGGTACCCAAACCAAAGGTACCCAAACAGCCAGACCAGCAACCGCCAAAGCAGCCAGACCAGAAAATAGACCCCCAGCCAGATCCAACGCCCGGCAAGCCCCTGCCAGCTGTCCCCAGTGTCCCCGGGTTCCCCAGTATCCCCGGCTTTGGGCAACCTAACCAGGACCCCAAGCACGATTCTAAGATTTCTACAGAGCCTACTAAAGCTGGCCAGCCAGCTCAATTATACAATAAGATGGGCCCTATGATTAGCCACTACGAGTCGGAGAACAAGGCTGCGTACCACCCTTCGCCGCCTCCAGCGGTAGCGAGCGGGAGCGGGGTGGCGAAGGCGCGCAAGTTCAAGCTCGGCCACGAGCCCTGCAATTTCTGGGGGCATATGGAGTAGCGGAGCGAAGAGCGAGCAAACCAAAGGCGATCCCACTAAAGTAGCCACAAGTAGAAGAAATAGGTAGCTAGTTGAGCAGTTGTAGCAGAAGGATTTGGAGTGCCAAGTGAAGCGTTGAGGGAGCAGCGGAAATCCAGTTTCGGGTGCCACTGAGTTCCACTCACAGCCGCTCGCTTTCGCTATGGCGCAGCGCTGATACAATGCCTAACGACTTGTACCCGGCTCCGCGCCGCTGCACGTTACTCGCACTAGTCCTTCTCGGCAATTGCAACCAACCGCTCCTCAATCTCCTCAACGCTCAGCTTCCTGAACCGGCAGTCGGGGCCCACAACGCCAACCTCGAGGTCGTTCTTGCGGAAATCAACGGCAACCACGTTACTGAGAGCAATGATCGCCTGCTCCACCACCTCTTTCCAGTCGCCCTCAAGACAAGTCTTATTCTTGAGCTTCTTCTCGAGATAAATGTTTGCCTCCTGCTGCTTGGGACCAGTGGAAACCGCCTTGTACCCGCTATAGTATCCTGCGGGGTCGCACTTGTAAACGGCGGGACCTTTCTCGATATCGTTACCAATGATCGTCATGGCAACTCCCAGAGGGCGCATGTAGGCGCGCTGCGTATAAACCTGGTGGATATTGGCCATACGCTTGGCCAGGGCATCGGCCGGCATCTCGTAGCCGTGTTTGTACTTGAATTCGGCGGCCTCGGAGCGGGCACGGGTCACGGCGGCGCGCGAATCGCCAATCGCGCCGGTCATAACAACGCCCAACTCGGGAGTGATCTGGAAAATGTACGAAACGGTCTCGGGATCCAGCAGCTTGTCGGAGACCTTCTTCTGGGACACGACCACGGCGCAGTCCTTGCCCTTGACGCCTACTGACGTCAAGTTGGTGACTTTGACTGCCTTGATGGCGTATTCCACTTGGTAAAGGCGCCCCTCGGGCGAGAAAATGGTGATATGGCGGTCGAATCCGGCAGACGACATGATGATGGGGTCTGGGGCCCTCAGGGGGTTTTGTGATGTAGGCGCTGGCGCTTGGGTCGCCACTTGACTAGTAAGGGTAGCTAGTAAGGCTGACTAGTAAGGATGACTATAAGTGGGAACACGTTGTTACATCAACCCTAGGCTGCCCTGGGCTAATTGAGAATGCTATTATTGCTTTGGGGAAAAAACGGTTTGAGTTTTTGAATGTTGATCATGAGTTCCGCAACACCATAACAATTAAATGCATTCAAAAGCCCAACAAAATTCACAATGCCTCTAATACCGCTAATTAGCCCGTTTCAGTGCCTACTCCCTGCCTAGTAAGCTTCATAGGCAGTCCCTACATCCTAGTAAGCCTACCTCTAGCAGTCTTCGTCTAGCAGCCTACTTCGTCTACACCAGCCTACTCAAGCGCTCCTGTCGCGCACACACACACCTAATGACAAAAGTAAGCTACCACTTCAACGACGACACGGTGCCGTTCCATTTCGGGGCGCACCACCCCATGAAGCCGTTCCGGCTGCTGTTAACCGACGAACTGGTGCTAAAATACGGTCTCGAGCACAAAATGGACTGGTATAAGCCGCGGGCGGCCACCAACGACGAAATGACCGAGTTTCACGCCCAGGAGTACGTCGATTTCCTCAAAAAAGTCACTCCCACCACCCTTTCGCAGTTTCCCAAAGAAACGCGGAAATTTAATATTGGCGACGACTGCCCCATCTTTGATGGCCTGTACGACTACGCCTCGATGTGTGCTGGCGCCAGCGTTGACGCGAGCCGCAAGTTATTGGCGGGGCAGAGCGATATCGCCATCAATTGGAGCGGCGGCCTCCACCACGCGAAGAAATTTGAGGCCTCGGGGTTCTGTTACATTAATGACATTGTTCTGGGGATTTTGCAATTACTCAGGTACCATGCACGCGTCCTGTACGTCGATATAGATGTGCACCATGGCGACGGCGTTCAAGAGGCATTTTACTTGAGCGACCGCGTAATGAGTCTCTCTTTTCACAAATACGATGGCGAGTTTTTTCCCGGGACCGGATCCCTCGACGAAATCGGCGCCCAAGACGGCAAACACTACTGCCTCAATGTCCCCCTTCGAGATGGCATTGACGATGAGAGCTATGTGGCGCTGTACAAGAGCATTTTGGAGCAGGTACTAGTAAAATACCAGCCGGGAGCCATTGTTCTGCAATGCGGCGCCGACTCGCTCGGTGGCGACCGTCTCGGCCGCTTCAACCTCAACATCAAAGCCCACGCCGAGTGCGTGCGGTTCACAAAGACATTTGGCATCCCGCTGATGGTTCTGGGCGGCGGAGGGTATACGCCCCGCAATGTGTCGCGCCTTTGGGCCTATGAAACGGCGGTATGTCTCGACGCAGAGATGGAACCAGATATCCCTCGTGACGTTCCCTTTTATGAGCAGTTTGGCCCTGACTATTCCATGTTCCCTGATCTCAGTAAGATCAACGAAACCCCTAATCAGAATACACCCGCGTATCTCCACAATGTTAATGTAAAAGTCCTGGAAAAGCTCAGGTACCTCGATGGGGCCCCCAGTGTGCAAATGCAGGTGATTCCCCCAGATATTTTTGGTCATAAAGAAGAGACCGATGAGGCGATCATCGATGATCAAGAGGACAAGATGGTGGATGAGCGAGACGCGGTGAAGGACGGGAAGGACGCAGAGAGGAATGGGGAGTTTGCGAGTGCGTGAGCGCCGAGACGAAGCGAAGCGAAGCCGAGTGGTCACGCGTGTTCTCACGACGTTCGCCCGCGGAACTCGTACCGCATTGCTTGAACGACACCCGAGCGACACTCTGCTCCAGCGCAATGCAACTTAATTGAGCGTCCTGTGTGGCACCAACGTCAACCCATCCAAACACCTCGACGCGGTCCCCAGCATCATCCAACGCACATTCCCTAACCTATTTTAATCTATTTAATTTAATTGTACACTAGACTGTCAGATCCTCGGCTAACTGCGATTCCTTGATTTCTACTGCCTATCTCCCACACCCTTCCGCAGTCTGCACTCCCTCGCTCTCCCTCCGCTGACACACTATTCCCAGCCCCCAAGGTAACCACTCAGGGCCATCAGCACTCACTGGCACTGACGCCAAGGGTTACGTCATCGCTACGAATTTCGCCGGCCGTAAAGATATGCAGTAGCGATGCAGTTCAAAACGGTGGGTAAAAAGTGGGGGTTTTCGGTACGAAAAGACCGTCCAGTCGTCTCTATATATCTATTACACTTATCTCCATAAATCTATTAAAAAGTAACCCGCTTTTTTTTAGCACAATCCCATTTATAGCTACCCCGTTCCTACCCCACAAAATCCGGGGTAGCCCGAACCCCTCACGAGCCAGGACGATCAGCACCAGGGCGTCCGACAAGTGAAAAATTAGAACCAAACTAGTATTTACCGGTATTTAAAACTATACAACAAAGTTATCTGCTCTTAACCGCCCGCGTTTAGCCGACCGGTCTCGGCGACCCATTGCATGCATCCATGCCAGAGGTAGCTAAAACGGCACATTTCTCTAGCGAATGGTCCCACGTTCCTGAACATTCGCACAGTTTCTAGCCCCCAACCCTCACCTCAGCGGTTCAACGTCCCGTTACGGTCCCCCTGCAGCAGTACTTATCGGTTAACCCGCACCTGACACCCCCCTCCTACACATGTCCCAATCGCAGGCCGCATTAAAAGCGACATTCGATAAATTCGCGACGCTGAGCGATGCAGAGGGCAATAAGTACCTCAATGAGGAGGACTTTGTCAACGCGATTGCTCCCCAACACGAAAACTACGCCAAAATCTCCCGCAATTCCTACAGGCTGCTGTTCCCCGTGGCCGACGCTTCAAGGGCCGGCAGAGTGAGTTTCCAAGAATGGTTGGCGTTCGACCAGCTGCTGGAGCGCCCCGACGCCGAGTACCTTATCGCGTTTCGCGTGTTCGACGGCGAAGGAAAGGGGTTTGTCGACTTCAACAAGTTCGTGGCTCTTTACGAGCAAAACAAGAGCGACAAGTCGTTGCCTTTTGACTGGAACTCTAAATGGGCCTCTCTTTACCTTGGTGAAAGCTCCCAGCGCCATACAATGAACTACTACCAGTTCTCGCAGATGCTTCGGGGTCTGGTAGGCGAGCGTATTCGTCAAGCGTTTATGCACTATGACAAGGGTAACACCGGATTCATTACGCCCCAGGAGTTCGAACAGGTCGTTCGCCAAACTGCAGCCCATAAACTCAGTGACCACTTGCTCGAAAGCCTTAGTACCATCACCCAGCGCCCTTCGAGCTTCAACTCCAAGGTTTCGTATGCCACAGTGCGTGCGTTCATCAACATCATTAATAACGCTGAGTTTGCAAGTCAAATCGCCAACCAGGCGGCCGAACAGGCCGGCCAAAACGGTACTTTTAACCGCAAACAGTTCATGGAGGTCGCCGCGAGCCTGACCCGCTTCAACACTTTCACGCCCCTCGAGATCGACATTCTGTTCTTCTTTACCCAGGCAAGTGGCACCGATGTCTCCTCGACCCAGAATTTCAACAAAATGTTCGACCCTAGCTGGGAAGACGACGACACCCGCTATAACAAGGCCCAGCAAACCAAGGTCAGCGCCGCCAAGAACGCCACGAGTGACCCGCGCAGCTTTATGTCCGAGGTGTTTGAAAACGTCTACAACTTCACTTTGGGCTCCGTCGCCGGCGCGTTCGGCGCCACCGTCGTGTACCCCATCGACCTGGTCAAGACCCGTATGCAGAACCAGCGCAAGGCTACTCCTGGCCAAAAACCTCTTTATGCAAACTCTATTGACTGTTTCAAAAAAGTCGTATCTCGTGAAGGCTTCAAGGGTCTTTACTCTGGTCTTGGACCCCAGCTCGTTGGTGTCGCCCCCGAGAAGGCTATTAAGCTGACCGTCAACGATCTTGTGCGTGGAATTTTGAGCAACGATGACGGTTCCATCCCTCAATGGGCCGAAATTGTCGCTGGTGGTTCCGCCGGTGCCTGTCAGGTCGTTTTCACTAACCCCCTTGAGATCGTCAAGATCCGTCTCCAAGTCCAGGGTGAAATGGCCCGTGCCGAGGGCGTGCCCAAGAAGTCTGCTATTTTTATTGTGCGCCAGCTTGGTCTTGTTGGTCTTTATAAAGGTGCCACCGCCTGCTTGGCCCGTGACGTGCCCTTCAGTGCTATTTACTTCCCTTCGTACGCCCACCTTAAAAAGGACGTATTCCACGAGGGTCCTTCCAAGAAATTGAGTGTATGGGAGCTGCTCACTGCCGGTGCCATTGCTGGTATCCCCGCCGCTTACTTGACTACCCCCTTCGACGTCATTAAAACCCGTCTGCAGGTCGAAGCCCGTAAGGGACAGACTCAGTACAAGGGCCTCGCGGACTGCGCCCGCACCGTCTACAAAGAGGAAGGTTTTAAGGCTTTCTTCAAGGGTGGTCCCGCCCGTATCTTCCGCTCAAGTCCCCAGTTTGGATGCACACTCGCAGCGTACGAGGTCCTCAAACGTTTGTTACCGTTCCCCGGTACTGAAGGCACGGAAGCCGGCCACAAGCAACCCACTGCAGACAATGTGCGCCAGAGCCCCATTAAATACTTGCGGTCGCGCAATTCTCTCAAGGTTTTGCTTGATATTGATGAGAACTTTGGTAAATGGAAGCCTGCCGCTAGCTCGTAGATAGATTCTTAGAGTTCATAGTAACGTTACAATTAATGGCAAGTGGGGTTTATTTCATGGGGGTTTATGTTCGTGGTAAGCTCCTTATGTCGTACACTCGCTTCGCCACGGAAGACATGGTAGTAGATGAATTAACCTCGTCCATCCCCTGTCACACAGTGGCAACGGCTTTTGCAGTACCAACACAGCTATGTTAAATATGCGATAAGCCTAGATTTAGATTTTGTGGTTAGAATCTACCCACCTCAATAACTCGTAGCACACCCTTCATGCCTCCTTGGCAGTATTGCGCATGGTGGCGCGACCACTCAAGCTATGAAAGACTATCATATTGATTATTCAAACTCAATTCGCTAAAATAATTAGCACCAAGCTCAGACAAGCCCCAACCCCAGCGCTTAGCACCGGGAAACATCGCAAATGCGTTGATCGCTCGAGACCGTCGATCGGTGCAGGTCTTAGTAGCACTGCATTTGGCACCCATTGTTGTAATTAACCGGGTTCCGAGACACAGCAAGAATCGATGCATAGGCAACTTGCATATCTAGGCTTGCATGGTAGTTCCTCATGATTTTAGACATATTGGCACTGAAACGGGATAGCTTGGAGCTTGGATACATGAGTATACAGAGATTTAAGTGAAATTAACCATCTGGCATTTGCTGATCCATCCAAGATCGCAGGTTCATCCAATTGAGCTCATATCGTCATAGTAGCCATGCAACCCAGTGTCACCCTAAAAACAGCTACATATGGCAGGAACAAAGGTGATCATAGGGCAACAGAGCACTGCATTTACGGCCAAATAAATTCAGATGACAATCAAAGTTCATATGAATTCACTTGAAGCCTCAGGCTCCCAGATCGGCTCGAAGCATCGCGCGCCTCGCGCTCATCACTCGCATCTATTACTTTTACCTAGACGACTACATAAATAGCATATCGCCACTTACTGAGGAGGAGAAGTGAAGCGCAAGTAAGGCTTGACGGTCTTGAAGCCAGGGAACAAAGTCTTGGCCTCCTCGTTGCTAACGCTGGGGGCGACAATAACATCATCACCAGGGGTCCAGTCAATGGGGGTGGTAATGCGGGCGCGGTCACCGAGCTGCAAAGAGTCAACAACACGCAAAACCTCCTTTGTGTTGCGGCCAGTGGACGCGGGATAAGACAGGATCAAGCGGATGGTCTTCTTGGGGTCAATGATGAACACAGAGCGGATGGTGAGGGGGAGACCCTTCTTGTCGACGTTGCTAGCATCCTGCTGGTCAATCATATCGTAGGCCTGGGCAACTTTGCGCTCAGGGTCGGCAACGATAGGGAAACTGAGCTTGGAGCCAGTGACCTCGTCAATGTCCTTGATCCACTCCTTGTGGCTGCTGGCGTCGTTGGCACTGAGACCAACAAGCTTGACATTGCGCTTGGTGAACTCAGGCTCAAGCTTAGCGAAAGCACCGAGCTCTGTAGTGCAAACAGGAGTGAAATCATCCGGGTGGGAGAACAAAATACCCCAGGAGTCGCCCAAGTACTCGTGGAACTTGATAGGACCGTTGGAGGTTTCGGCAGAGAAGTCGGGAGCTTTGGATCCAAGGCGAAGAGACATTTTTAGAGTCATTGTGCCTTAGTTCATGTGCATATATATAGCCCCAGCACTATGCATTGCGCACATGCACGTGATAGTGCCAGTTGGGAACCTGTTGAGCGTTGGAGGGGATCGCATTAGAGTCAATTCCAAGTCTTCCTGTACATTTGTAAACCATTGGGTCGAAAAACGACCCGTAAAGCCGCTTTTGCTGGGTACACGGCTGTATGCATGGCGCAGCAGATCGGGGTGTCACACGAATCTGGGTGAAAAATTCGGGTTTCTTCGGTCAAAAGTCCCCAAAATACCCGTTGAAGTCGTTTGTTTTCACTCTGACCCCCGCAAATACTCGCTTGCCAAGCCTACTGCACGTATGATTCCAAGTCACGTGTAATCGCTTATGCACGTTTATCAGATGCACCAGTGAGTCAATCTTGGAGAATGGAAAAGTAGCAGCTGGGTAGAGGTAGGTGGTAGGGCATGTGGGGACTATAGTGGTGGACAGTGTGGAGGTTATAGGAGTGTAGAGACTGTAGAGGCTGTTATAGATGTTTGTCAATGCCCAAAGTAGATCTTAAACCTTTTTTACATTTGAATAAACTACGACAATTGATTGGAGAATGGGTTCATGATGTCGATTTTTTGTCCTGCGACTCAATTCGCAAGCTGCCAGACATGCCTGTAATAATATAGGGGCATCTGGGGACATATAGAATGTTTGGGCAGCGGTAAACGGCATGAACTAAACAGCCTGCTCTACTAGTTGAAATAGATCTTCACCCCCAGACTACGGGCCCAAACAATAGTATCTGTGGCAATAGAATGCGCACCTCGGCACCTCAAAACCTTTACGCCATGTTTGACAAGCCTTGCAACAGCCCTGCCATCCATGGGGGTATCATTAGCATTGAGACTCGTTAATTGAGGCAGTGACTTCTCGATCCAGCCGAGAAAATTAGAGTCGATGCTCACGGGCATAGCGACCAAGTGTAGTGTTCTTAAATAGGGATAAATTTCCGATGAATCGGTTTCCAAGAACCCCTGAATAACTGATTCTTGCAGCACCAGTGTTTGTATAGTCTCGTAACACTTGAAATGGTTCAAAAGTCCAGCAACGCTCAAAGTATTTGCTGTTGACCATTTGACTTCAAGATACGATAGCGGCAGTGGTACTTGCCCCTCAGAGACTCGCACAACAACTTTATTGAGTGTGAGATTCTCTAAAGGGGATGCAAAATGTTGTGAAAATGTGGGAGCAGTAGCCCGAGTTCCACAGGTCGTGAACCCAAACGAACGAAGGGTATTAGATGCATAAAGAGGTTCAGTGACGTCGAGGGTAGTGAGCACATGGTGAAGCTGGAAAACAGACAGTGCTCTTTGATCTAAAATCGACTGAACGAGGGAGGGCTGCAGACACCCAGTCGCGGAGTTCCCAATTATGGTGAGGCCCTCGAGCGGCGCTTTTACTTGCACACGAGCAAGTTTGGGTTCCTTTGTCTTCTGGACCTGAAATAGCTCAAGAAACTTGAGGTTTTCAAGGCTTTCTAGTGCCCAAACAAGGTCAGCCTCGACGTTAACACTGGCAATTCTTAGAGATTCGAGGTACACGAACCGGCACTTTCTGAGCTGATCTGCAGTGATATCAGCGGTATCAAACCTCAGAGTATTCATGTATTCCATCTGCTGAAACGCCCTGGCCAGTTTGTCACCGCGGCGTATGGTACAGGCGATATGGACTTTCAAGGCACGCACCCCGCTGCGACTACACAGCCTTTGTACTGTGGCACTATCTACTGACTTGCCATCGAACTTGAGATTGGACCAGAATGTAGACTCTGATGCTATAAACTGGTGCCATCTCTTGGATACCAACATGAACGGCATGATACTTCGCCAGGTCGTCAAGCATTTATTAAGGATCAGCACTATAATCTCAGCAGGCAGCCGCTCGAATGGGTCTACAAATTTTGTCTTGGACATCAGAATGATGTCCTTCTGCTGCTTGATTATTTTGGGTCTCCATTGACTATCGGCTTCCAAGTTTTTCAGGGCATCACGATATACCTGTGCTGCTCGTTTAAAATGCCCGTTTTGGTAGTAAACTTGGGCTTTACGGATATATCCACGGCCATCTACGGGCACTAATTTAATCATGTGGTTTGCATCTTCTTTAGACCGATTAAATTGCTTGATTTTCGCATAGCACAGTGAGCGAGCATCTAAAAGGTCGAATAATTCCTGCGGATCCTTCTGGACCCGGGTTTTTACGGTCGCTATTGTGACCGCACTATCTAAAACGTTTATCGCGTCATTTATTCGGCCGTTCGCGATATGGATTTTCGCCGAATCGAGCGACATTGACGCGTTGGCGTTAGGCTTCAAGGTTCACTTGACTCCCTATGTATGTTTACTAGGCGCGTCACTTGAGGCAGCGCGTACTATTCGCCACACCTTTCAATTTACCCCGTGGCAAACACAAAGTCCTGTCCGCGACTGGAACTTGGAGCCATAAATGTCCCAGAAAATGCTTTTGAAGTGCTTTTGCAATCAAGCAAGCGACCAAATAATGATTGAGTGCGACGGGTGCAGGTCCTGGATGCATGTGAACTGTATAGGTCTCGACCCCAATTTTGCGGGCCTTAACAAGCTCTATTACTGCGGCAAATGCACTGCGCTGGGCAACCAAAGCCAATGGCACGCAAAATGCCGCCTTGACCGCTGCTACGAGCGCGCCGTGGAGGATTTTGAGTTTGTTTATTGCTCCGCGGAGCATAGGCGAGAATTCTACGAATCTGTAGTGGAAAACATCAAAGGAGTCAGTAAAGCACAGCTTAACTCGCTACTAGAATCGGCAAATACCCATCTCGATCTCCGCAAGCTGCTCTACGAAGAGATTGCGCCGCAAGAGGAGGCTACGATGACCAGCGGCCCGACCCAAGCAAAATTGGACGAATTGGATCGCTTAGAAAACGAGCGCAAGTCGCATTCCGGGGGAAAAATTATCTGTGGCTACAACAACTCACTTCATGGAGGCGAAAACGTAACGTGCATGAAGGAGGAGTCGAGGTGTAGAAAGCACTCCAAGTGGCTCCAGACGCTGCGAAAACACTATGAATACCAGGCATTCATAGAGACAGAATATGCCAAAGAGTGTAAAGAAATGGAGGACGGTAGAATTCGTGCTATGGAGGCAATGGAGCTGGATAAAGAACCGGAGGTACGCATGGCGACATATTCGCAGGTAGCTATTATGCACACAGATTGAGGTGAACTCCGGGACTCTAGTGGGCCCGAAAGTCTCTGATAACGCTTATCTATTGAGAAGTGCTCATCACTGGATCTAATGTGCCTAGTTCCCTCATGGGTTCGTCCTTTAGCAAGCTGATCTAACACTTTCACAATGATGCGGGTATCAATGAAACCTAGACAATACCGCCACCCCATTTTGAAGTTATGGAGCCTCGATGTGGACTTCAGAGAGGTCCTTGGAACAAACTTATCATGAAGTGAGGTCGCGGGGTTGTCAGAGTGAATTGACATGGCCGCGGTGTGAATGTTTAAACTCCCACTTTCCTTGAAGGCCATTTGTGCCGCAATTCTCTGCTGGTTGGCATCAAATACAAGATAAGCAGCTGTAGTGAGACACCTGACCACATCCATGAGCAAACTTTTACAGCCAAGCTCGCGCTTTTGGACACCATTCCAACACTCGGTGCGTTGAGTTGTGGTGTGCCCACCGCTAAAAATATCTTTGGTAAAGCAGCGCATGTATAACTGTCGAAGTTTGGAGTACCACGTTTCTGTGTAGTACTTCACGAATGCAGCATCCTCGCCACCAAGGTCTTGCTTCGGCCTCGCCCACAAAATCTCCATCTGGACCTCAGAGGGTTCCTGCTCCACTTCACGCAATCGGCTCATCAGCTTCTCCTTCCTCCTAGTTTTAGGCGGGCCCCAAATGTGTTCCAGCCCTCTGAATGTGGCTCCAGTGATATACGCCTTACAGGCTTCGTTTATGTGCCATGTACACAACATTCTCCGGCTCTGTGGAAAAACAGCTTCCAGTGTATTCATCATTGCGAGCTCACGATCTGTAATAAACACACCTGGTGTTACATGAAGTTCCTCGCATATTTCCCTCAATACAGACATTCCCCAAGTATAGAACTCCTCTGACGCACTGCGCGTCAAGAGGTGGGCCACAGGAAAAGTGCCGTACACATTGTCAATACCAATAATGTCAATCATGTGCAAGCCGTGGATGCTGGTCTTGTGTGTACCGTCGACCTCCAAGATGAAGTGGTACTTGCGGAAAAGCTCTCTCTGCTTCCTGTGCATGAGGAACAGCTGGGTGAGGTGACCGTCCTCCTCGTTACACCTGTGAAACCAGTCTGGACTAGCTTCCAGATCCTTGAGGGCCAACTCTGTGTCCGAAAACCCTAGCCTGCTCATTCTTTTTATCAGCGCCAGCACATTGTTGACATCCTTCTTCGTCAATTGAGTGGTCTCATATTCGAACCCATCAGTGGTGCGGACAGTTTTTGTCGGTAGACTTGCAAGAATCTGCTCGGGGCTTTTCCCGTCTCGAAGCCCTGCAGCGATTAAACTCTCCAAATCCTTCCGCTGCAGTTGCCGCGGCTTTCTAGCATGAATGGCCGCACCAGGAGACAACCTAGCGTAAATTGTGAACACAGTTCTGCGTCGATAATTCCCACACTGTTTCAAGCACGCCATTAATTACTTCCAATTTACGCGTGTAGCTTACCCGCCACTTGCAAGAGTAGTCTCTAGTGCGCACTTCCCGGACGACATCCCCTTCGCGCTGAGGAACCTTGATAGCGCGGGCCTTGCTGCACTCAAATCTGGCACTGCCGAATTTACCGTTAGCATCAGATACCACATTGAAGTGCGTATCGCAGAGCTTGGCTCCAGTTCCATTTTTCGAAATAGTAAATCCACAGGAACTTCAACTCTCACTGGTCTAACCCAATTCACACGGCTTGCGGGGAAGCATTGCGGCATCAGTATCTTGGGCGGTTAGGGCCTGGATGATATCCGTGAAATGGCGTCCCCAAATGCTCAATAACAGCTGTCGCCTGCGAGCACGTTCGCGATTATCGATCATCAGCACTAAGGCACCTTGATTATTTAAATAATGTCGCTAGATAAATAGCTCAAGTACTCACAAAATCTTTGTAGAATCCCCTCACATACCGAGTCCAAACGCCCCTCTCTCATGGTAGACAGAAGCGTTTACAGAGATTGTCCATCCACCTCAGAACGTTCATATCCATGATCTGCCAGAGTCGATCGTCGGTGAACGCTATATAAAAGCAGTGACTCAAATGTGCCAATAAGTCAAGAATGTCCAGCCCAAGCTCTTTCATCTCTGGCTATATGTGCTCTGCAACACAGGTAACGCACTAGGTGGGGACTACCAGTATCTCTTGATCTTCGGTAAAATCAACAAAGAAAATAATCGGAAGGTGGCTATAGCTCTTTACAGTAGCGGTAGCTCGTATTTCTACTACGTCAAATCTGTTCTCGCTGAAATTAACTGCTTTCACTCAACATGCATGCCACCGCGCGCACCTGCAGATGATGTATGACTAATTGCTGACAACCTTCAGGTTAAAAATCCCTGTTGCGCCGAAGTATCCTACAATCTGTTCTGCAGATTCTTCTTCGGAACATCCGGAGCCGACCTCAGTGAGTTCACTGTAGTCGTTCACGAATTAGACATGTTAAACTGTATTTATTACGGTATGCGTTAAAATTCGTGAACAACTATGGGAAGTCAGATGATTTTGGCACGGTTTAGATAGGTTTTCCAGTAAAAGTGTACGATAATTACAATGCGGATTTCAGAGTCCGGTGGAGTAGAGCGAAGTGTATATAACCGGGTCAACCCCGACGGCGTTCGGTGTCCGCAACGCTCTAATACCTAATTTTAGACCGTAACTGACCTTCAAACTGTCAAAATCGCCTACAATAATCCACAATCGAACTCCCAGCTGCATTCTGAAAGCGCTCGTAAGCAGTTGCCTATAACTCTCTAGAGCTCCCTATAACTACCCTGCAGAACCCTAGACATCCCATAGCATGAAACGAGACTACAGCGACGAAAGCGATGCTACCGTCGAATCAGATAGTGAAAGCGAGCTCGCACCGCTTCCCAAAATTAATCTGAAGGTAAAGGACGATGAGACGGCGGTAAGCTCGTTCGGAATGGGGGACTTTTCATTCCTGAACCTCAAGCCGGACCACGAAAACCGGCCGATCTGGATCAGCCCACACGACGGACGCATTATTCTCGAGAGTTTCGGCCCGCTCGCCGAGCAGGCCCAGGATTTTCTCGTCACCATTGCCGAGCCCATCAGTCGCCCGGCACATATCCACGAGTACTCAATTACGCCCTATTCGCTGTATGCTGCTGTTTCTGTTGGTCTTGAAACCGACGATATTATTTCTGTGCTGAATCGGTTGTCTAAGGTCCCTGTGCCCCCTTCAATCGTTGCATTTATCCAGACTTGTACCAATTCTTACGGTAAGATCAAGCTCGTACTGAAACACAATAGGTACTTTGTGGAGAGTGCGTACCCGGAAATTTTACAGATGCTTTTGAGGGACCCTGAATTGGGCCAATTGCGGATCAGCTCGGAGGTCCATAAAGAACGCATTGATACTACATCCAGAGTGGAGCTGCTGGACGACATTGCTGCGGGTGAAAAAGCGGCAGCGGGAGGCGCTCAAGCGGGCTCAACGGGTGCTGGAGCGGGCGGAGACATGGCCCAAGCCGACATGGATAGCCTTGCATTAGTGGATATTGAACGCGACGAAGAAGATACCGTGCACTCTTTCGAGATTGCTCCCGAGTCAGTCGAGGCCGTCAAGAAACGGTGCCACGAAATCGACTACCCGGTTCTTGAAGAGTACGATTTCCGCAACGATACGCGCAATCCCAACCTCGATATCGACTTGAAACCGTCGACCCAGATCCGTCCGTACCAAGAAAAATCGCTGTCCAAGATGTTTGGTAACGGTCGTGCCCGTTCTGGTATTATTGTGTTGCCCTGCGGTGCTGGAAAAACTCTCGTTGGTATCACTGCCGCGTGTACAATCCGTAAATCCGTCATTGTCCTGTGTACTTCCAGTGTCTCGGTAATGCAATGGCGTCAACAGTTCTTGCAATGGTGCACCATCAAGCCGGAAGATATCTCCGTTTTCACTAGTGAAAGTAAAGAGAAGTTCTCGGGTGACGCAGGTCTGGTTGTTAGTACATACTCAATGGTTGCCAATACCCGTAACCGGTCGCACGATTCACAGAAGATGATGGACTTTTTGACATCGCGCGAATGGGGTTTTATCATTCTTGACGAGGTTCATGTTGTCCCCGCCGCCATGTTCCGTCGCGTTGTTACCACCATTGCTGCCCATGCTAAACTGGGTCTTACTGCCACGCTGGTCCGTGAAGACGACAAAATCGCCGATCTTAATTTCCTGATTGGTCCAAAGCTCTATGAAGCCAACTGGATGGACCTGGCCCAAAAGGGTCATATCGCTAATGTGCAATGTGCCGAGGTTTGGTGCCCCATGACTGCTGAGTTCTATCATGAGTATATTCTCGCAGACCCGCGTCGCCGTATGCTTCTCTACATCATGAACCCCACCAAGTTCCAGGCTTGTCAGTTCTTAATCGAGTATCATGAGCGTAGAGGTGATAAAATCATTGTGTTCAGCGACAACGTCTACGCGCTTCAGGCATACGCCTTGAAGTTAGGAAAACCGTTCATCTATGGTGCTACCCCTCAGCAGGAGCGTATGATGATTTTGAAGAATTTCCAGTTTAATGACAATGTCAACACGATCTTCTTGTCCAAGGTCGGCGACACAAGTATCGATCTTCCTGAGGCGACCTGCCTTATCCAGATCTCATCACACTATGGTAGTCGTCGTCAGGAGGCGCAGCGCCTGGGCCGTATCTTGCGTGCCAAGCGTCGTAACGATGAAGGTTTTAATGCATTCTTCTACTCTCTAGTCTCCAAAGACACTCAGGAGATGTACTATTCCACCAAGCGCCAAGCGTTCCTTGTTGATCAAGGTTATGCTTTTAAAGTCATCACTCATTTGCATGGCATTGAGGAGCTGCCCAACTTGGCGTATGCAAATCTATCAGAGCGCAAAGAACTGCTACAGATGGTGCTGCTGCAGAACGAGGATGCAGCTGGTCTCGAGATTGGTGACGATGCTGATAATGTAGTGGGCCGGTCCCATGCTACTAAACAGCCCACTAAGGTGAAACGCACCCAAGGATCTCTGGCTGGCTTCGCTGGTGGTGAAGACATGGCGTACGTGGAGTTCAACAAGAACAAGAACAAGGAGATGAAGAAGGGCAACAGTTTTGTTAGCAAGCTTTACAAACGTAAAAAGTAGTTATTTATGGCATTTATTTAATATCAACTCTTTTGAACTGAAGGATTCTGTGGAATCTGGATCAAACCTGTCATTCACTCATGGTGATACTTTGATGTATTAAGCTTAGGAAGCTGATCCTGAAGCAACTGATGCACTTGAACATGACTATACCAGGCACTGGAACATGATGGTCAAGTACGGTTAAACATTTCGTACGCTTCAAATGTATCTCACAAACGAGGAGGGGATGCGAGAAATGGGTACAACTGCAACATCCTCCAGGCCACTATGGCATTGAGTTCTAGTCATTACCAAGTACACTTACCTGCTGCAGAGCGATATGCAGTCGTGCATGTGCCTGCATTATGATGCATGAGAATGCACGCAGAGTCTTTGTCTGGAGGAGATAAAAGCACTTCATAAATACAAGAGTACTAGTTTAGAGATGAGAACTAGTTGAAAGGTCAATGTCCTGCTCTTTTACCTACAGTATTCAACCTATTGCGCTATTTTTCCACCCAACAGAAACAAGGTTCGAAACAGCTCTCAAACTGATGTGCAGATCTACCTCAATCTCGTTGGGAGATCCTGGGATATATAACTTCAGTTTGGCAAGGAGTTCAGCACCAACTCCATTCCTTCATTCAATGCAGTTTTGTACTCTCCTTGCTACATTCGCTCTTAGCTACGCCGCTCCTATCGACACCCGTGAGGTTGACAACTTTGGAGGTGCCAACCAGAACGCTTTCCTCCAGGGCGCTCATGACTCTATGGTTAATGCTCAGCAGGTTCAGGATACTTTGAACAACCAGATCAAGAACGACCCTGCCCACGCTAACGAGGACCGTATCTCTGCCTACATTACCGGTGCCGATTCCCAGATCGATAATGCCATCGCCACCACTTCTCGTGCTCTTGCTCCCTTCACTGGCGGTCTTTCCGAGAAGATCGGTAACGTTCTTCTTGGCCCCTTCGTCCAGTCCGTCACCAACGGCGCTGAAGTCATGTTGGCCAATATGGTCGGTGGTGCTGAGGACCGTGCCTCTGCCCAGAGATATGCTCGTCTCACTGGTGACTACTCTCGTCTTGCTGAGCTCGCTGTCAAGAACAACGTCCCTGCCGACAAGCTCATCAACCTGAACAAGCAGATGATCAACCGTCTTCCCAAGGACATGCAGGTCGCTGCTATGAAGCGTGAGGTTGATAACTTTGGTGGCGCCAACCAGAACGCCTACCTTCAGGGTGCCCACGACTCCATGGTCAACGCCCAACAGGTCCAGGACACCTTGAACAACCAGATCAAAAATGATCCTGCTCATGCCAACGAGGACCGTATCTCTGCCTACATCACTGGTGCCGATTCTCAGATCGATAATGCCATTGCCACCACCTCTCGTGCTCTTGCTCCCTTTACTGGCGATCTCTCCGAGAAGATTGGCAACGTACTTCTTGGCCCCTTTGTGCAGTCTGTTACCAACGGAGCCGAGGTTATGCTCGCTAACATGGTTGGCGGTGCCGAGGACCGTGCATCTGCTGAGCAATACGCTCGCATCACTGGCGACTACTCTCGTCTTGCTGATCTTGCTGTCAAGAACACCGTTCCTGCCGACAAGTTGATTAACCTCAACAAGCAGATCCAGAACCGTATGCCCAAGAACTAAGAAGAATTAAGCAGTGGTCTTTAGATCAATACATAGAGAGTTAAGAACTTTGTTAAAGCAGTCATTAGAAGCTACGGAGTCGCGCTATTTTGCGCAGCGGCTAAAGGGTCGATATGAATTCAAGAGCTGGCCCTACGTGTTCATGAGAATATTGAGTCACTTTCGCCACTTGTACTAGAGACATAGTTTGCTCAGAGCTTAGCGAAACAACTATATAGGTTCTCAGAGATACCACGGTCACTTATTCTGTGGTTCTTTTAGCTAGACGCCTCGAAAGCACCGACTGGCCGTAGCCAGACGTCACTGTTCACATCAAGCAGAAGCAGGGATCTCTCTAGAAACAAATAGATCCGCTCTACAAACGAAAAGCATTATGATATCAAAAACGTTATCTAAATAACTACTATGGTCAATAGAAGCAAGTAAGCTCGGTCTCAAACTAGGGGAGCTGTGGTCAGGCTCACGCCATAGCGGTTCAGATACTCAATAGTCGCAAATTAGGCGATAGTACAGGCGACACCCTGGACGCTGCCGCCGGAGTTACCACCGTGGCGAACCTGAACTTTCTGGTCCATGTTGACAAGGTCGGCGACGATCTCAGAAGCAGTAGAAGAAGTAGAAGTGTAAGAAGGCATTAGAGGTTAGTGGAGAAACCGTGTTCCAGTCCCTCTCATTTATACCCTGGACCGCATATGCACATAGTATGTGGTTGTATGCATAAGGACGCGGTGGTTAAGAACGGACTGCATATAGCTACGAGATGTAGTTATACAGTGCAGCTAATACTAAAAATAGCATACCATATATTTATTGAACATACCTATAAATTAGATTCGTCTTAAAACCTCTTGTGTACGGTGCCACCCCATTGAGACAGTGCGCCATTGTGCACAGCCTAATCGAGTAATACTGCGATCTTAGCGGGACATGAGGTTGAAGTAGGCTCCAAAGCGAGTGATACGCCTCTAATTAAATCGCCTTCACCTAATTCTACACAGTTATCCGCTAATAATTTTAGTTTTCCTATTTTTGTTCTCATCCACTCGAGGACGAATTGGGGGGGTATCGCGATACCCCGTTTGTTCTCATCTATAACTTATCATTTACAATATTTACATCTGGGTTTCCGTTGTGAAGACCCAAGGGTTGTTTATAAGGCTCAAGCGGGCGCCATCATTGGCATGCGCCAACGACAGGGGTTAGGTAGACTGGCTCGCCGCTCTCGCCGAAGGATTTGCACTCTTACATTCTCATCTGCTTAATGTCACTGGGACGAACGTTTCCAGCAGCAACCCGGGCAAGGAACTGCTTGTGCTCGCCGGTAAGAGTGGGGTTGGCGTTAAGGGTGCGAGCAAGACTCTCGGAGACAGACTCGTCTGAGATCATCAGGGGCTTGTACTCGCCGTTAATACGGGCACTAACAAGCGAAGAGACGTCCGAGTCGGGCTTGGAGGCGTTGATCACCGACCACACGCGGGCGTTGTAGCTCTGGCCCTGGGTGAGAGACTGGCCAATGGCTCGCGGCGAAAGGTCACTGACTGTGATGAAACCGGAAGATGAGTTGCCGAGAATAGCATCCAAACCTTCCTGCGCAGACATGACGAGAGGGTGGCCGCCACTGAGGACCTGAGAGCGCATGCCTACGCCCGCAGGGTTGAGACGAGTATTGGTCTTCTTGAACGACTTCTTGCCGTTCTTTTTAGGCTTGGAGCGCTGGTGAGCAGCACGAGACGCGTAACGAGAAGAATTAGAAGCGGCAGTGGTTTCAGTAGGGAAAATAGACGCCTCAATTACGGAGTCCACGATGGGGTCAGCGGTAGCGGCAGCAGCGGTGTCCACAGCGGGTTTGCGAGCGTCCGGGCGAGCAGAGGCTGCGGAATCGGTGCGTCTTTGATTAAATTGACCCTGAGGTCTACCCTGAACACCTGTTCTAGGCTGTCTAGGTCCCTGGTTGCCCTGGCGTTGCTGGGGTGCACCAGATTGGGTCTTGACGTTGGGTTTGGACTGACTCTGGGGTCTAAAGCCTTGGGGTTTGCGCTGGAAATTATTAGGACCCCGTTGAGCATCGTTTTCGCCCTTGAAAGGCCGTTTTTTCTGGCCCTGAGCACCGCCATTGGAGTTGGCCTGCACTTTGTCGCCCGATTTCTGGCGGTCCTGGCCGTTTCCTTTAGCTCCTTTCTGGCGGGCGGTCCCAGCTTGCTGTTTAGCAGCAATATTCTGGATTCTGTTCACATATTCAGCGATATTGAACCCCCCCTGCGAGTAAAACCGTCTCGAGAGCATGAGTAAGAAATTTTTCAGAGGGCGACGAATCGGTTGCGAGACGACATTCTGAAGGTTTATTTATGAGCACACCGCCGAACACGACCGAATTTCCCGAGCCTGGTGCCCCGCGGACCCCGAGCTTGCGGTTTGGCATGGGGCCCGACATCACCTCCCCCAGCAGCCCGTCCATGACCCACAAGCGGGCACGGGAACCCGAGCTGGAGCGGGTGAAGGCACGGCTCGAAGGGTTGCTGAAACAAGTGAATGGGATCAGGGATGAGATACAGGGGATTCTGGAGGACCTGAACGGCTAGCGAGCCAGTGGCCGGCCACAGCCGTTAACTAGCTAACCACTGCCCTATGCCAGCCTATAGAGTAGCGGCATCCTCATTGGTAGCCAACTAGCGTAGCGAGCTGAGCGGGTGGTCAGTATTTAGGTTTGGCGTATGCCTGTTTAACGCTTCAACGATTGACCGTATTTATGTAGCTATTTATTGATTATTGCGAGGCATGTGATTGGCGTGTGAGGGGGAGGGATGCGAGTAGCGGGATTGGGGAGAGCAAATGCGGCTTGTGTCGCAGATATGGAGACAGATTCAGAAGCGAAATGTTGGGGCTCTAGAAATGGGGACTGGTTGACGGCGTTGACGTCACGGTGTCGCGTGGCTAGCCTTCGTAGCGCTGGTATGCGCTGAGGTGCATTGAAGCTCCATTTCTCTGGGACATCTATTTTGCGGTGTTCCAGCCATTTCTGAACAGCCGTGAGTGGCTTTGAATTGCTCTTTTGTTGTCGCAGTTGTGTGTTTCTTGGTTAACCCTACGTATCGATAAGCCTGGGGTCACAAGCGGGTGGATATTTGGAGCAGTGAGGTTCAGCAGTACAATTTAGCGCAATAGCTCTGATCATTTTTTGGCAAGTGTATGTTTGACAACGTGTCAAAGCGTGTCACGCTCCATCGATTCGCTCATCGGCTCGTCTAGGACGGCCGCAAGCTCATGCTATAAACCGTAGTAACTGGAACATCAATGGTGGAGATACAGCACCTCTACCCCAACTGCATCAGTTGCTCCCCAAAAGCCGCCGACGAGAAGTCCTGGGTGTGATGCTATGGAGCGAGATGCTACCGAACGTGAAATTGCGGGCACTCTTGCGATGCCACGGAGCTCTGCCAGATAATACTGACCAAAGATTGATTTTTCCGACCTTGTAATTCAGTGGATCTATCCCCTTGTCACAATTCTATCAGAAACAAGATGCTGAGCACCCTGACCTACAAACACAGTCACGAGACCTTCACACAGGTACAAGACGGGAGCAAGATGCAGCAGAATAAGGTCACAGTTAGGCTATCCGCTATGGCTCAATATCGGTTCCAGAGCGTCATTGGCTTGTCAGTTCCAATACGACGCAATGTTCGTCGCACCCTAGGCCACTAATAACACAAGCACGATCGATAGTGACTTGATATAGACTAAATATAGCAATTGGATTTAGCTCAGCGTCTATCATCCGCTGCAACCGTTTCTCCGGTTCTTGGCAGCGGACGACGGGTCGCGGCAGGTCGTGGCAGGCGCGATTTGCGGCGCGCGGGTGATGATAGGCTGAAAAGGGGTCAATTAGAGACAAACAAACTAAACAAACTAAACAGACGAACTAATACAAAATCGACCGCGTACCGAACCGTGCCGGCGTTGAGACTGCGGCTGCAGGCGGCTCGCTTATGCAGGGTCGATTGCCGAGAAACGGCTGGGGAGGTGGATATGGGGGCATTAGCGGTGGAGTTGGGTTGCGCTGGGGCTGTACGCATACATGAGACTATTCAAGCTCGCAGAAACACGGAAATACCTCGAACTGCCCTGCGCGCTCGCTCCACTAGCGCACGTGGGATACGCATCCCACGCCCCCCACCCTCAGGCACTTTGCCCAGCAGCTCCCACCCTTCCCCCCACCCATGAACGACGGAGTTGCGCAAGTCAAAGTGCTTGAGGCGCTGCGCTCGCTGGACCCCAAGCAGTTCCAAAACGTCGCAGACGTTTACAACCTCTCGAAAACCCCACACCTGCTGGAAATTGCCACAACCTCCGCACCTCCGGTGCTGAAAGCCGTCCTGCAATACTACCACACGCAACATCGCGATATCAACGAGATAAACGCCGAAACAGGCAACACGCCGCTGCACGTGGTGGCTCTGGCCAATAACCTTGAAAGTGCCCGCATTCTCTTGGCCGAACCGCTCATCAACGACCAAATCCCCAACAAAAACGGCGATACCGCCAGCGACCTGTCGCCGACTGAGGAGATGCAGGCGGTTTTTACCCGTGCACAGAACAAGTTTTTAAGGGATGTTTCGGTCAAGCTCAAGACAGCTTTCTCCCGCTCCGATCTGCGCACTTTGGAGCACATTTACGACAATCCACGTGTCCAGGAGCTCGTTGACCTCAATGGCCTTGATCCCGATACCGGCAACAATGTGCTGCACGATGCTGCTGCTGCTGGAAATTTGCCGCTTGTTCAGTTCATTTTGGATCATAGAGGTGACCCCGCGGTGCGCAATTCCCATAAACAAGCGCCCGTGGACCTGGCCCGTGACGAGAAGGTGCAGCAAGTGCTTGCCGCAGCGTCCAAGAACCAGACCGTGAACTCGAGCTCACTTAACCATGAAGGATTCCTGAAAAAATGGACCAATTTCACCCAGGGATACCGCACGCGGTGGTTTGTCCTGCAAGACGGCGTCCTGCGGTACTATAAATCACCCCACGACAAGAACCCGCGCGACACGCTGAGTCTGGCGCACGCCTCGATCAAGGTCCAGAGCAGCGTTCAAAAGGGATTCGAGCTCCGGTTCCCTAATCGCAAGCTCGTGCTTAAAGCGCCGCATCCTAATGAAGCTAATGGCTGGGTCTGGGCCTTGCAGAACGCTATTACTGCTGCTAAGGATGCCAAGAGCAAGAAGCGTGGTAACAGTGCTGGCGGCGCAGTGAGTGGCGCAGCAAGTACAAAGAGTGCTGGATCGCCTCAAGTTGGTGGTTCTGGTGCGTTTGGCGCTGGAGGCGCTGGCGGCGCGGCTGCTGGTGCCGCTGCTGGTGCTGGTGCCGCTGGCGCTGGCGGTCTCGCTGTGGCCTCCGGAACAAGTAATTCTGTGTCCCCGCGTCCTTCTTTCCACTCTGGAGCTACCACTGCCACTGGAGCCACCGCTGCCCAGGGCCACGCCCGTTCTACCTCAGTCGCGCGGTCCGCCAAGTCTAACCGGTTTATTGATGATCTTGATAACGGCGCGTACCACACTTCCGACGACGACGACGATAACGAGGATGAGCCGCTCACAGAGCCCACGAACCCTGCCGCTATCATTGCATCGTTGGATGCCCTGGGCCTCCTGGTGCAGGATCCCAATAACACTCAGCACTCATTGACAACAATTGACCAGCTCAAGCGCGATGTTGTTGCGTGGCACCAGTTCCACATTAGAGCCATTAAACGCATGCAGGCGAACCTCGAGCAGAGCGACAACCAACAGCGCTTATGGGCTCAGAACTGCCGTGCTCTCGAGATCAAGCTCGAGAAGGCCGAGGGACAGCTTTACTTGTACAACAAGCAGAACGCGCCTGTTGAGGCTGAGGATGATGATATTTTCTATGACACTTTGGATGAGTGGAGAGCTGATCAGCAAGTTCCTGAGACTATCAAGGAGGAGAGCACGTTGGAGGGTGCTGGTGCCGGTGCCGTAGGCGGCGGTGCTGCCCAGAACGTGTCGGGTCATAGCGGTGCTGGCCAGAGCGTATCTGGTTCCGGTTCTGCCGTACCTGAAGCCGCTCCCGCCGAGGGCCAGAGCGTACCTGGTTCCCACGGTGCTGAGAAGGCTGTTCACAATGCTCAGGGTGAGGGTGCTCCTCAGACCGCTCATGTTCCTCAGGATGCACAGGCTGCACCCGATGCGCAGAGCCACGGTCACGGCCACGCTGCCACTGGTGCCGCCGCAGTTGGTGCGACTGCCGTTGGCGCTGGCGCTGGCGCTGGTCACGGCGATGCTGGTGAGGCTGCTGCTCATGGCGCTGCTGATAATGCTCCCAGTACTGGATCTAGTACTGGTGCCACTGACAAGGCTGGAGCTGCCACTGGTGCCGCCGCTGATAAGACTGGTGCCCGTGGTGCCGATTCGGGCGCTCCCTCCGCAAACACAAAGGGCCTCACTCCCGCGCAAGCCAAAATTGAAGGCGCAATCACCGAAACTAACTCCTTCGCCGGCTACGAAGATGGTCCTCGTAAGAAACTCGCTATCAACGCCGACGACCGCCCTAAGATGTCTCTGTGGGGTGTTCTTAAATCGCTTATCGGTAAAGATATGACCAAGATGACTCTCCCCGTTACATTCAATGAGTGCACAAACTTGTTGCAGCGGTCTGCAGAAGACATGGAGTACGTTGATTTGCTTGATAAAGCCGCTGCCTCTGTTGACGATGCCGGGCTGAGAATGGCCTACATTGCTGCGTTCGCTGCATCCTCGTATTCTTCCACAATCGGCCGTGTTGCCAAGCCTTTTAACCCCATTTTGGGCGAGACATTCGAGTACTGTCGCCCCGATAAGGATTTCCGCATGTTCTCTGAGCAGGTGTCGCATCACCCGCCTATTGGCGCGTTGTTGGCCGAGTCCCCGCGGTGGAGTTTCTTTGGCCATTCCAATGTCAAGAGTAAATTCAACGGTCGCTCGTTCGATATTGTTCCCGTCGGACTTTGGTACTTGACTCTTCGCCCCAATAAAGGCGCTGAGGTCGAGGAAGAGCTGTACACCTTCCGCAAGGTCACTTCGAGTGTTGTAGGTATCATGGTTGGTAACCCTGTTGTTGATAACTATGGTACTATGGAGATCAAGAACCATACCACTGGCGTAACATGCACTTTTGACTTCAAGCCCCGTGGCTGGAGAGGCGCCTCCGCCTACAAGGTCGAAGGAGTTGTTAAATCCAAAGAAGGCAAAGAGCTGTATAATGTGGGAGGAACCTGGAACGACAAGATCTATGCCAGCAAGAGCTCCGACTCTAAACACAAGGTTTTGTTGTGGCAGGTGCACGACCGGCCCAGCGCCCCCTTCAACCTGACGCCATTTGCTATCACATTGAACGCACTTCCTGACCGTCTCAAGGAGTGGCTGCCACCTACTGATACTCGTTTCCGTCCTGATCAGCGCGATATGGAGGAAGGCCGCTACGACCAGGCCGCCGACTCGAAAGTTCGCGTCGAGGAGAAGCAGCGCGCCGCCCGCCGCAAGCGCGAGGAGACGGGCGAGGCGTACCAGCCGCACTGGTTCCAACTCGAGAAGCATCCTGTTACGGGCGAAGAGTACTATGTGCCGGTCAATGACTATTGGGGCCACCGTGCGCACCATGACTTGAAGGACGCGGGAGATATTTTCTGAGCGAGTCCCTGGCGTTCACCTCTCATCATGCCCCCAGCTATGCAGATTAAATCAGTTATAAAGAAGCATGTAAACTAGCTTAATTTTGGGAGCGAGCGGAGACGAGCGCTGGCTCCACGACTCACGAAAAGGGTCAGCCCTACGAGGGATCCAATGGGCGACAACTGGCTCTGACTCCATTTCGCAAGTGGCTTGGCAGTGTCAACGAGTGGTGCTATAACTAGCCGGCGCTGTCTATCGCTCTGTATCAATAGCTTTGTATCTATGAAGGCGCTTTACCCTGGCTCTCGCGACATGCTCGTCTAATAGGCCGAACAGACAGCGAAGAACTGTGAAATAATTAACGCCGCTGGCGGCCGTGCATCAACCACAGCACGTCCCCTACCTGATACGTATCTACGGAAGCTATGTAAATCATTTGCATCGCAAGGAGCAATAGGAGAAGTGCTTAGGATTTGTGAGATAAACTGCTCTGCCTCCACTCTGGTGCCCCCCATAGGCACCCCCAGCCGCTCCGTCGCCCCGCGAGATCGATGCGCCAGACACCATGCAGGAACCATCGCCTCAGAAACCATCGCGTATCAATCCTCGGTCGTTGACATGCACCACAAGCCTGACTAACCCGATAATTGCTTAATTGCTTGTCCCAAGGAGTCGCGATGGAATTAGTGATAATAAATGAGAGGATCACCCACCCCCGCATCAGGACAAGGGGCTGCTGGGCACCGTAAAGATAAAACATTAAGCAATAAATATCCAAGTGTTGCGTTTTAGTGTCAAATTATTACATATTTACCGCTTCGTGCTGCGCCATACGACGCCAAATTGATCCCTTGTCAACCGCCCACGACCGCCCACCTCCATGTGCCTAGCTCTGCGCCATGTGGCCTGACTCACTAGGACTGGGACTAGCCCAGCTCAGCTCAGCAGGCCGCATTGGGCATTGGCTGACTGGGAATGCTGGGCATTTGAGCCGTACGCCCTGTTAGCGCTCCCAAGCGCCCCTGCAAGTATAGCTTTGAGCCACTCCACCACTCCACCGCTCTATTTTTTCGCTCTGTCGCTCTGTAGCTGTCACCGGTCTGCGCCCCCCTCGCATATGCACAATGCCCTGATACGCTGCACCACTGCAAGACCCGCTGCAAGACCCATATGCACCAGCTTATCTCATGCACGAACCTCCCAGGGCGGCCGTTGCGCTACCGGTTTCGGAGGCAGAGATGAGTTTTTCCGGGCCAACTCGCCCACCCTTTGAGCATCCACTGGTACCCACTGAACCGCCATATGCTCTTTCCCGCTTGCAAAAATCCCCAAACCTGCCAACAAGCCTTGGCACCCCTAAACGCACTTAATCAGAAAACCTAACCCGCGCCTGATAGAGAAGTTTCTCCGCCAATAGATACCCACGATTATGTAGGCAGATATGCACGAGAGAAATTTAGCATGCAGCTCATGTGCATATATATGACTCTCGAGAAATCCAAACCCCAGAAACCATGGTCAACATTACCGACGGACCTGATGGCCCCCAGTATGATCTGCCCAACTACAGCGGCGGTGATATGGCATTTCAAATGTGCTGCACTTTTGGTGTGTTTATTATGATTCCGGGGCTTGGATTCCTCTACAGCGGCCTTGCTCGCCGTAAGAGTGCCCTTTCGATGCTTTGGCTGTGCATGATGAGCGGTGCAATGGCCATGTTTGCCTGGTACTTTTGGGGTTACTCGCTGGCGTTCAGTGATACCGCCAGCAATGGATACATTGGCAACTTGCGCAAGATTGTGCATCGCCACACCACGGACGACGACATGGACGCGACCGTTCCGGAGCTTTTGACATCGACTTTCCAGGGCATGTTCTGCGCCGTCACTTGTGCTATTATTGCTGGTGGTGCGGCCGAACGCGGACGCTTTTTGCCCCTAATGGTTTTCATGTTCTTTTGGGCAACTATTGTCTACGCCCCTATGGCCTGCTGGGCCTGGGGTCCCGATGGCTGGGCCGGTGCTCGTTGGGGAGTGCTTGATTTCGCCGGTGGTGGCCCCGTAGAGATCGGGTCCGGTGTTGGTGGCTTTGTTTATGCTGCTTGTTTGGGTAGACGTCACGAGAAGTTATTGGTCAACTTCAGACCCCACAATATCTCGTTCGTTGTCCTGGGAACAATTCTGCTTTGGTTTGGATGGCTCTCGTTCAACTCGGGATCCGCGGGCGGTGCCAACCTGCGTGCCGTTTACGCCATTTGGAACTCGAACCTTACCGCCATTTTCGCCGCCTTTGCTTGGGTTTTGCTCGATTGGCGCCTTGAACGCAAGTGGTCTACCGTGGCTATTTGCTCTGGTTTTATTTCGGGACTCGTTGCTGCCACCCCTGCTTCGGGCTGCATCCCTCTTTGGGCCTCGATCATTTTGGGCGTTGTTAGCGGTATCGCCTGCAATTTCAGTACCCAGTTCAAGTTCCTCCTCAGAGTCGATGATTCTATGGATACGTTCGCCGAGCACGGTGTCGCCGGAATCATTGGTCTCTTCTTCAACGCCTTTTTCGGCGACTCGATGGTCATCAACGCCTCTGGTGGCCCTATTGGTGAAGGTGGATGGCTTAATCACAACTACAAAATGCTCTACAAGCAGTTGGCGTACATCGCCGCGTGTATCGGCTACACTGCCGTTCTGACCGCCATCATCGCGCTCGTTATTAACTACATCCCAGGGCTGCACCTGCGTGTGTCTGAGGATGGCGAGGCCCGCGGTATCGACGAGGACCAGATCGGTGAGTTCGCCTACGACTACGTCGAGGTGCGCCGTGACTACCTCGCCTGGACCCCTCCCACTCAGGTTCACGACGGGGTGAACGCCAGCCCCAAGCAGAGCACCAGTAACAGCCAGGAACAGGCTCACGAGAAGGTGCGCGAGCTGCACGAGACTGTCTAGTGTTGTTCAGGTGACCAAAACCCGTCCTGGACACTCGTAGGACATAATTATTTATTAATGTAGAGCGATACTTGGTAGTATGGTAGTAATTTATTGAAAGAAGGAACTTCGCGTCTCATGGGCTGTAGGTTATGCTCAATTTAGCACCGACATAACAATTATGCGCCAATGAGTATATCCCGTGTGCGCCGTTAGTGTGCCAGAGTACTAATACCCAGCTCTTTACTGCACTGATATCACGGCCATAACAAGCACATCCAGAGCGTGTTCTGTGTGTGCGCATATATGCAATTGTAGTACCTGGTCATTTCATGCCTTGAACCTACTCAACCTATGATTAAAGCTCCCGCAGACTCTAAAGGCAGTGCAAAACTGTGATTGACGCCCTTCCGTTCTGGGCTCCATGCAAGGGCATTATATGGGAGTCTTTACAACATGTTCCTGTATTTATTCTACCCGTGTCTATCTTTTTACCCGCCAAATTATCCACCAATTGTCTCACTTCTGCAGGCACAGTGACGTCACCGGGCGGATGGCTCTGCATGAGCCAATATGGCGGTTATACAATAAACCTTGTAATTGGGGAGAGTCAAGAAGTAGCGTGCACACATGTCCCCGAGCGCCAACACTTATTTTTTACTAGAGTATGTAGTCCAGTTCTGCCCACCAAGTGGTCATTTTCCGCACAGAGACCTTGAACCCAGCAATTCGATATTTGTAGATCACCTCAGAGATGCAGTATGCAATGCTTGCCTAAAAAATTACGCATTGATGCACTTGCTTATGGGTATAAGAATAGCATAAGGTGTGTATGGACCCCACCCGATGCTGGCTGTTGTGTCTCTGCTTGCGACCATAGCGTCGTCTGTTGCTTTACCAGGGTCCAAAACTGGAGTTTTATCTTTTGATACCCATAACGCACTGGGTAAACGCGATATCCCTGACATCGAGTTTGTCCACGCTAACTTTTTCCTCTTGGTTGACATTGATGTTGGCTCCAATCACCAGCCGAGCAGAGCAGTGTGGGACACAGGTAGCTACGATACTTGGTTTGGCTCCTCGTACGACCCGCACCTCAGCAGTACTTGGCACAACGCTTCCAAACCATTCATTGTACATTATCTTGGCACCGGCACTGGTGGCTGGTACGGCTCTGACCAGATCCGAATTCATGGAACAGACTATGTGCTTGATGATGTGACCTTGGCCGCTGCTCAAGACATGGGTAGCGCCAAGGCTCTCCTTGGAACCGGTCCCCAGCAGAACGACCCCAACACCTTCCTGAGAAAGCTCAAGAGCACTGGCTATATCAACACTATTGCCTTTGGTGTTTGGATGAACAGTGAGGACAGCCAAAACGGGAAAATCACTCTGGGAGGTATCGATACCACCAAGTTCAAGGGATCTCTGCAGAAGATCCCCTTGATAAACGTTCCTACCCTGAACGCGGATGGCACGTGGGATTATCATAAAGAAGGTGCCTACAATGTCAACACTGTTTTCAACAAAATCTCACTTCAAAAGGGAACTGAGTCGCACGATATAGTCACTGGGGCCGCCCTTCCTGTCTGTTTCGATACGGGCGCTTATATGCTCTACTTGCCCAAACAGTGGTACCTTGACATTGCAGAGGCGTTTGGCGCCAAGTGGGACCCTACTCTCAAATTCAGCGTAACCTATACTAAGCCTGAAAGCGGTAGTCTCACCATTAATCTCAGCGGTGTTGATATCGTCATGGATCTGAAAGACTCGTGGTACTATTCAGTTAGGGACGGTAAACCATTTTGGCGGCTTTGGATTTTCCCACTCGAAGGTCCTGTTGATAACAAAACGATTACGAACAATATTCTTTTCGGCCAAGATTTTCAGAAATACGCCTACATCGTATATGACTGGGACAACCGTGAGTTAGCTATTGCTCAGGCTGAACCCGCGGCCAGCCTCATTAGCACTAGCAATATCCAAACTATTCCTCCTACTGGTATTGATGCTCCCGAGGCTCCTGGATATGCGACAAGCACCTATCATACCGAGTATTCGTACACCAAACCCACTTTTACTAGTTGAGTGTAGTAAGACTCGGGCTATCAGCTAGAATCTTTTTCGATAGTTACCAATGCACTCATAAGACTGATCTCATTTACACTTTAAATTCCACGAATTGAAGCAGAGATACACGCAGACGTGCTAGCTTAACCATCAAATCAGGGCGCTGTGAGGTGAGTGAAGATCTAGGCATTTTCATCAACCTGTCTGTCGGTAGCGCTCGCACCAGTTCCTGCCATCGAGCCAACACCAAGCCGCACCGCACTCATGCACCTCGTGCATAAAGATGCATACTATGAAGTCTCATGTGTTTCAAAAGTAGTTAGAAAGGAGCGTATATGAGCCATGGTCAAGCTAAACACCTATGTGCTTTCCTATTCCTTAAATATTACGAAAACTCACGTTAATGTTAACACTCAAGTCGCCCAAGCCTCGTCTCATCTCATGCACGCTATGCATAAGAATGCATACTATGTAGGTCATTAGCAGATGAAAAGAGCCGTCATGAAGCCAAGAAGCAGATCCAATATGCCAGAAGTGCTCATGAGCGCTCCCTTATATTTTCTCCAATCGAAGTTTCCGTTCCTTCCCTTAGACACGCCGAAAATATTTCAAGCACCTGGACACCCGTACCCATATGCAGGTCCATGTAAACAATGTAAACAACCGTTAGCCCCAGACCTCCAACTTACATCATGGAACAAGAAATCTCAGAGTTCCTCAACAAACTGGAAAACAAGCAGGACCTGCCTGCGACGCTCGCCAGCCTCCAGTTATGGCTCGTGCAGGTGGCAGGAGGCAACGTCTCAGGGAAAAGCACGAAACACCGCAAAGCGAGCCACGCAAACAACGCGAAACTAGACCTCTTTTGCGAGCTCCAGGACAGTTTTGCCTACAATCTTTGCGGGCGGCTGGTGCGAGTTATGCTCGACGAATCCGAGCCTGCAGTGCTGGGTGCGACGCTACACACGATTCAAGGAGTTTGCCTAATGCACAGGGCGTCGCGGCTTGTTTTCAATAGCGACCTGCACTTGGGCAAGCTGCTGGCACTCTGTCAGGGCTCTGTCCAGATCGAGGCTATCAGCACGCTGTGTGCAGTGATGGTGCACCAGGTCGAGATTATTCGCCGGTTCGAGCGGCTCGGCGGTCTCAAGGTTGTCACCGACATCTTTAAGCACAAGAACACGCCCTTCAAGGTCAAGCGAGCGATCCTCGAGTTCCTGTTCTTCTACCTGGTACCCGAGACGAAGCTGCCCAGAGACAACCGCAAGACTACGGCCGACAAGCAGGTGATGCTGGGCAAGTACTTGAGTAACGTGGATGGGCTGGTGCGGGAGCTCGAGGTCAACAAACCGTTTGGCGTCATGGAGTTGGATTGGTAGCCCGGTTGCCGCGAGGAACGACGGGCAGCGAGTGACCTTGACCGCCTCCTCCCTGAACATTAACTTATTGCATATATCTATACTTATATCTAACACTGCATATCTACCACTGTATGTAACACTTGGCTCGCTCCTTAGGGAGCCTAGTGCGTGCACAAGGCTCCTTGGTTGACGATTGCATGGTAGTCCTAGCGAGACAGCGGTAAACAGAGCTAAATGGGGTTTAATTTCTGGCTGCATGGACCCCAAAGGAACTGAGTCCTCTGCCGACTCCAATTCTCGGTGTATGTTCCAATATCAGGCCGAAAATGCCGCCGCACTAGTAGTTACACTACTTGTATACCCCTCGAGTCTCACGAGCGAGGCCAAAATATCAGTCGTGTATTCTGCGGGAAAAATCACGTGCGTGACATTCAATTGCAGCTAGAATCAGTTCAAGGTGAAACTAAAGCGCCAGAATTGGATTATCTCTGTTTCCACAAACAAAGTCCTGTGCACCAAAACCTTTGGCACTTTCGGGACCCCACAGCAGGAGTTACTCCGAGGCCACACTCCGAGCCAAATTTGAACACCACCTCACTTTAGGAAATTTGTGCTGGCGACGAGATATTTTGCGGAAACAGTTAATTTACGTACTTCACGGGGGATTAGTTAAAATTGAGGTCGCTGAACGGCAGACTTATGGCGGTGTCGCTGGCGCTTATAGACCAGCCTGACGTCCCATTCACGCGCTCGTAATCCGGAGTCGGGGTCGTCCACAAACTCCCGTAGTAAGCGCCAAGGCTCCGTAGGCTTGCTCCCAAGACTCTCTGACTACGAACGCTCGCAACCCTAGGCTCACTCACTAGACCCCGTCGGCCGCTCACTAGTAGCTCACTACGTACGTTCGCTGCTCGTTCGCTGCTTGATGATCTCCGGTATCTTCATCTACGGCCTCCGAGGCGAGGTTCTAGCGTCTCGTATCTACAAAGACGGCCTTCGCAGAGCTGTCACCGACGTCTTCCGTGTCCAGGTCATCTCCAACCCAGACTGCACAGTGCCCATCCTGACTTTGGGGTCAACCTCATTTAACTACATTAGACACGAGAACTTGTATATAGTTGCTGTGACCCGCCACGATGTCGATGTTGCGCTAGTGTACGAGCTTCTGTACCGTTTTGTCGAGATTGCGACCGCTGCACTCGGCACCCTGAACGAGGCGGCCTGCACCGCAAAAGTGCACGTCATTTACGAGATCCTGAGCGAGCTTATCGACTTTGGGTACCCGCAGCACACCGATATGACAGTACTTGAATCAGTGCTGGGAGCTGGACCATCGGCGTTCACTAAATTCAACCCCAAAGAGCTGTTACGTCGAGACTCGGTCGTGAACCCCGGTACCAGCGTCTCCAAAGCGGCGACGGGTGCAACACCATGGCGGCCGCAATCGCTCAAATACCGGCAGAACGAGATTTATGTCGATATTCTCGAGTCTCTTAACGTGGTAATGACTTCTGAAGGCGGCCTCATCTCTTCAAACGTCGCGGGCAAAGTGGTGATGAAGACACATCTTAGTGGTATGCCCCAGTGCCTTATGGGTCTTAACGATGGGCACAGCGACGACGAAGATATTGCGCACCTCGAGGATTTCCAGATGCACCAGTGTGTTAACCTCCCAGAGTTCTCCAGGTCGCACACCATCTCTTTTCTGCCCCCCGACGGCGAGTTCGATCTCATGCAGTACTCGGTGGTTTCCGGTATCTCCATTCCGTTCTTGGTGACCGCTGTTGTGCGGGAGGTGGGCAAGACGCACGTAGACTACGAAGTGCGCGTCAACGCAGAGTTCCCGTCACGAATCACCGCTACAAACGTCGTAGTCAAGGTGCCCGTACCACCCAGCGTCTCTAAGACGAATTTCAAGACATCTAGAGGGAAACAGAAGTACAGTCCCGCGACACAGACTATCGACTGGCGTTTGAACCGCGTCTCAGGCGGCCAGACCTCAAAATTAACCGGTACAGCCGACCTCACAGCCACCTCGCAGGGGTCGTGGTCGCGGCCACCTATTTCGATGGAGTTTAGCCTGAGTATGTTCTGCAGTAGCGGTCTGAAGGTAAACTACTTGAAACTAGACGACTCCACTGGGTACAGACCGCTTAAATGGGTGCGGTACTTGACCAGTAACGGAAATTATGAGGTGAGAATTTGAGGCGCGGTGAGTGAATCGACTAGCGCGAGAGCCGCACTAGTTGCTGTGTCCACTGCATAAAGCGCCCGCAGTCACTGCAGATGCCGCTGTCCTCTCCCGTTTCCTCCCGCAGTCACCCCTCAGTGGTCGCCTCCAGCGTCACCCTCGCAAAACATCATCAAGCTGGCGCAAAGGCCCCATTTTTATATATCTATTTGTGTATTCTATTTGTATACGTGTTGACGTGTTTGTGACTGTCTGTACATGCGCCTGTACATGTAAAATTGCGCGTTACCGGCCCTTCTGCGGACAACTTTGGGATGGAACTGGCCCAGTCGCTGGCTGGGCTCGCTTTGGAGAGCTACAGGTAGCACCCTTGAACACAAGTGTATTAGTTTGCAGCGGCACCAGCCCACTTCCTTCACCCCTCCATCGCTTTAGTACTGATGTGCTCGTAGCAGAACAACCATCAGGGAGCTACATTAAAATCTGAATACACAGTGACGTCACAATATAAAACACCAGCAAATAGCTTGATCTTACTCCTCTGGAAACATGAACCTGGCAACTAAACCAATATCAAGAGTTGATCTGAGACCATTGCCGTGATGCCAGCAGCTCGAGACAGACCAAGTGCATAAAGAACCACGCTCAGAGATAGTAAAGTACCAGAACTAACTCATCTCAATTCGTTGTGACGCAGCAGGTGCAGGCAGTTGCAGGAGACCGCAGGAGCCCGCAGGTCCTATCGCGGCCCATCACAGCGCGCATTGCAGTACGCAAATCTCAACCTACGTAACTATAAAATATTATGACGTCAGATGGCCACCTTTTTAGTTGGCCTTGTGGTTGACCCAGCTCCAGAAAGGAGTCTTGTCGCCCCAGAAGGGCTGGCGCCAGCGCACGTTCTGGTACTCGTACTCGACGGGCCACTCCTCGTCAGGGACCTGGCTGGTGTGGTGGAGGAGGTGCTCAATGTGGTGCGCCTCGGAGCCGTACACGTAATAAGCGCAAACGGCAAGAATAGGAATGGTACCGAGACTGATGTTTCTCCACAGCTTGGAGGTGCCCTTGTTGTGCTCGATGGTGTGGTGAGCGAAATCGGCGTACTCCTTGGCCTTCTCGGCGTTGGGCTGTAGGTTGATGCGGTGGTTCAAGCGCGCAAACACGGGACGACCACTCTTCAAAGTTTGTCTGAGCATTTGGAGCGACGTTATTGGGTAAGCTGGGCCTATTGGTGTCTGGTCACGTGGTGGGGTGATCGAGCGCTGAGATCTCGGTTACTAATGGCTGACGTTATGGCTAGTGCCTAGGAGTATCTCCTAGGAGCCTATATAAGTCTGAGGCTAAACTAGATAGTGTTAGCTATAATTCATGTAAAGCCGCTTTGTTCTTGTTCCCGTAAATCTTACAGCTTTTAGTGCGAAGATTTTAATTTTTCATCTCAAGTTCGCTTAAACCTCCATGTTTGTCTCTATGCGCTGCTCTGTGCACCGCTCTAGCGACTCCAAGAGCCGTCTTCTCGTGTTCAGATGAACGAGTCGGGTCTCGAAAGGCATTTCGTGGGCAACATAATCCTTTCCATTGACGGGATCTGTTGGTTTAAGTAATTGCGTGGAATATTTACTACTGGAACGCTGAAGGAGGTCTTGTGACGCTCACCGTGTTAGGATCTGAAGATGTGGTTTCCGCATGTTGTCGCTTCAATGGACCATTAGCACGCGTCAATACTCTTTCAGACTCTGGACGAGCACAGCAAGCTACGGATATCCCTATGTGTAGCGGGTTAACGAGCAACTCTATCTGCAGGTCCAATGAACGCATTGAACTAATGCACATAGCCTGGTACGATACCTGACAATATGGTCGTTTGAAAGACCTCAACTGAAGCTGAAGCTCTATGTCTCTTCGTGTCGTGATGAGACCATGTTGGTTGTACCCAGGCTGGACTTGAAAAATTCATTGCCTCGAGCCTCGCCAGTACTACCTGCTCATGTGCCTACCAACACCGCCATAAGTGTCTAGACAGTCATGATATCACCTAGGTATTGCATTATCTTCAATAATATTTCTAATTCCTACGTAAATCTAACGAACGCTCAGGACTAGTGACTTACGCCCAACCGGCGACTCGGGCAGGCTCATGAGCTACAGCGCTACATAAACCATCAGCAGACCCACAATTAGCATGTGCTGCACTGGATCTGAGTAGAAGCACCGCAGTTGCAGCAGGAGCTGCCGCATCCAAGGTCCTGGTACCCGCAGTTCCAGCAGATACCCTTGTTGAGAAGACTTTTGGCCCACATAAACTTGGCCTTTGCCATCCAAAGCAAACCGAGTCCACGCTTGTCAAGCTCAGCATGGGTGTTGGCAAGCTCTACCGCAGTGTCGAGGCTGCCTTGGTCGATATGATCCTCAACAGCAGCGGAGAGGGCGAGGGAGACAATAGAGAGGAGAACAGAGAACTTCATTGGAGAGAAACGACGGCATTGTCGCTCTTATATACGCTATGAGAGCCACTCTGGTGCCGTGCGGCTGCAATTCGTGTATCAGCTCCTAATTGTATCAGCTTTGGTCGTCACCTGACGCGGGGGAAACGACTCACGAATTCTTAGGCTGTTTCCGTGGAACTCTTGAGCGATAAAAAAACTCATGATGTTTTTTAGTTTTTTCGTACTCTATTTACACAATTTTTAGGCAAAACAACAGAGCACGTCTTTCGTCGGCATCACCAAACGTCAAAACGCACAACTTAGCGACATGCAGACGGTCGAGGTGAAACCGGGCTCGAGGGTTGATGTTGGGGTACTCTTCTGGCTTAGTCTAAATAATTGAATATTACTTGCCCAAGGTTTCGTAACGTAAAACACTCTTAGGGTCCAGGAAGGGTCGCTCTCCGATACTGATGATCCGTAGTCCAGTTCTTACCGCCCCCTCCACACCAAATAAGTCAAATACAGCGCTATGATGGGTGCTTCTATTGTCCCAAATAGCTATATCGCCATCGACCCACCGGTGCCGTACCTGAATCTCCGGCGTCGAATGAAGCACCTGCAGCAAATAATTCTTCAATGCGTCTGATTCTGACTGGCTGAGCTCAACAAACCGGCGAAAGTTTCCGCCAACACCAAATAGAGACTTCCAACCAGTCGTAGGGTTGGTGCGTACCACAGGGTGATAGGCGATAAGCTCGTCGCCGACGTTCTCTGGGGCACCTCGAGGAGCACTGTAAACGGGGATCCCATTGTTTTCACATGCACCTTTGAACATTGGTTGAGCGTACTCACCAGTCAAAGTTTCCAGGAATCGCAATAACGCCGGAGAAATGCGTTCAGCAAGGGCGTACCCATCAGCCCAGAGAGTATCGCCGCCCGCACCGCCAACACGACCACCACCGGGCTTGGCTAGATCCTCCTTTGTGGGTGAGCTGTTGGGGTTTTGCATCAAGATCATGCTCGTGAAATCGGCTGGAACAGGCTCAAACGCAATGTCGCTGTGCCAATTGGACTCGAGAGGATCTTTACGGATCCCCGCGCTTGGTTTGTGCTCGGCTTGATACTCTTTGCCCTTTCTATACAGCTTTTGTATTAGACGAGAACTAGCGAGGAATACCTCGGGGTCAATCTTGTCTTCTTTTACTAGTCCACCTGTCAGGGCAACGGGGTGAATGTGCAGTCCATTACCACTGGGCTTTCCTGAGGCGATTCCAATCTTTTGAGTGAATTGCTTCTGCTCTTCAATACTTAAGTTTTGGTTATTGAAGAACACAACGCCCCGTTCAGAGATAATAATAGCTAAGTCCTCCAACAGCTCGGTGTTGTTCAGAACCTCTCGCAAATCGACATTATAGTAGGTGCGGCCCAAATCAGGACTTTCCTCGCTGTATTTGTAAATAGAATCGAATTTCCCCGTAGATTTACGCGGCTTATACCCGTTAAGCACCGAGGGACCTGTAGCCTCAAAGGCGTGTGGGGATACCCCAGTAGTCGCTAGGTGTTTTGGCTGAACATTGAAAGTTTCCGGCTCTGCTTCGCCAAACAGAACGTACTTTTGATGCGCAGAAGAGGCGGTGTGCGCTTCAGTGGCAGAGGTACTGGCAGCAGCCGATCCTGTGGTACCAACAGCTGTGGAGCCTGCAGACATGGTTTTTGAGGTTTTATTGATACAGGTTATATAGACTTTATCACGTGTTATGCAGACTGATGCGGTATTTCGCATTGCAGCAGCTCGAAGAGGCCACAAAGTAAGCCCTCGCTCTGTTGTAGCCCAGTAGGACTTTATCAATTGAATCAAGTCGCACTTGCTTCTACCCCTGTCAACCTCGGGACGTTACAGACCCTTGTCCTAACTCGTGACTGATAGTATGCATGCGCATGCATGAACGTGCATATAGAGGAATCTGCAGTATCTATAGCAGAAACATTATGCTTGCACAGTTCTTTGAAATGAATTGGGTTACCGAGTCTATTTTTCTGCTCTAAACCTCGGCCGTTTGCTCGACTTTTCACCTCCCCTGTGCCTGTGACTAACAGCGACCGCCGTGAGCTTTTTTGTGAGCACCTGCGATAAATTAGAATCAATTCATTTTTAGATACGTTTTTAGAGCTCTTAGCAGTTTTTGCGCCAGCTGAGGTCACTATCGAGGGTGAATTCACAATGTGACTTTCAAGTGGTTAGGGAGGTCAATTAACTTGCACAAGCTAAATTATACGGACAGTTGAGTAGTAGTTGTAACTCCGGACTGGCAGAGCCTTTTTACAGTGCTAAGGAGCTGAAAACAATGACACAGGATTATAGAGACTGGAACTAGGGAACCGGTAAGTGTCGCTGATGTCTGAACCTTGTGTGTAGTAGCTATACAAAGGTTGCATGCAACGGCTGCAGACAAGCAACATAATAGATATGTATCGAGCCTGCTCCTCTTTATCCCGTGCTGAGTCCATATGCAGCCCATTAGTATCCAGGGGGAGCCATAACCATGTTATATCACTGGAGGACTTGCATCCGACGTACTCCTCAGAAACTTCAGCAAAGTCGTTCTGCTGGGGACTCTCAAAAGATCTACATGTAATCATTATAGTAATTCAGACTGTATGAGTATCTCAAGCAGCCTATTGTTGTCTATTGACACTAAAAAATTGAACAGAGCGACCTCTGGACCTGTAGAGCACAACGAGCCGAGAGTGGTGCTGCTGGATGCTGCTGCTGGGCTGTTGCACCAGACACAGTGAGATTCACAGTCAGAAGTGCACAGACATATTAACGACGGTTACCTAGACTATTACTTGGACCAACACTGTTGCGCGCGGGATACTCAGGTGGATGCTCACTTGACCGGACAAGCGCGAGCGTAGCGAACGATGGCGAACCGTGGCTCGCGAGTACATATTAACTTGCTCTCTCGCTATTCTAATCAATGACTCGTTCGCTCATTCTACGCACAGTTACAACAGTCACGGCTACATGAATTTGGCTACACACCCATGTACACGGCAAACAAAAACATACAAGGCAAAGACAAAGAAAGCTACGGTTACGCATAGATACATACAGATGCTGCTACACACAGAGACACAAACAGACATAGCTACACCATACTTATATGGCACGGGCTGAGCTTATCCCCAGGGTCAATGGCTCACTCCCTTTCTCTCCAAATCACATTATCTCTAAGTCTACGTACGAGTACTCCTATACGGAAAGACAAAAACAAGGCTACATAGATGCATAAGGTACCATCTCACAGATCTAGCTCCTGCAGCTACCTACAGATGCAAAATGAGGCACCCAATAGCTCAATGCCTCAAAGACTTGCTCGCACTAGGTGCAGACATGGATACCCATAGACATAGCTAGGTATAGATGAAGATACACGGCCATAGATACATGGCTACATAGATACATAAATACACAGCTACTCAGCTACAGGCGCACAGGCTCATTCCCGAGGTCCAATTGGCCCCACTTGGATTCACTAGACTGAAATGGGCCGAAAAGACTCCAATGGGCGCTGGTCGGATCCAATGAACTCTCTAGGGCTCGCCTCGCTCGGCCGCGCTACGCGCTCCAGGGCTAGGGTTTACCGAACCGCGCTCAATTCACCCCGAATAAAATACAGCTGTCCACACCCCTCCACGCTGAAAAATTTATATTTCCTCGATTGTACAAGCGCACTGAACCCAAATATTATCTCGTTTCCATTAGCCCGCACCCACAAAATTTCCACGACATACCCCACCCTAGCCCTACAAATCTCCACTGGCTCGCTTGACATCGCTTACATAACTGCGTTTTCAGCCAATCAGTGGTTGCCAGCAGTTACCCTACCTCTCCCTCTATAACCCTCATTGGCCCTTCCTTCCCATCCATCGTCTGCCATTATGTTTAGAAGTGTTCTGCGTCAGACTAGCCGCTTCGCGCGCCCCGCCATGGCCCGTTCCTACGCCAAGGCCTCCCCCATCGAGGTCTCCAGCATCCTCGAGGAGCGCATCCGCGGCGTTCAGGCCGAGTCCTCGCTCGACGAGACTGGACGTGTGCTGAGTATCGGTGATGGTGTCGCCCGTGTTTTCGGTCTTAACAATATCCAGGCCGAGGAGCTCGTTGAGTTCTCCTCCGGTGTCAAGGGTATGGCTCTCAATCTCGAGGCCGGCCAGGTCGGTATCGTGTTGTTCGGTTCTGATGCCCTTGTCAAGGAAGGCGAGACTGTCAAGCGTACCGGTGCCATTGTTGATGTCCCCGTTGGTCCTGAGTTGCTTGGCCGTGTTGTCGATGCCCTTGGTAACCCCATTGATGGTAAGGGCCCCCTTAACGCCAAGGAGCGCCGCCGTGCCCAGCTCAAAGCCCCCGGTATTTTGCCCCGTCGCAGTGTCCACGAGCCCATGCAGACCGGTCTTAAGTCCGTCGATGCCCTTGTGCCCGTCGGCCGTGGTCAGCGTGAGTTGATTATCGGTGACCGTCAGACCGGTAAGACCGCTATTGCCGTTGATGCTATCCTTAACCAAAAGCCCCTTAACGCCGGTAACGACGAGTCCAAGAAGTTGTACTGTGTTTACGTTGCTGTTGGTCAGAAGCGTTCCACCGTTGCCCAGCTTAGCCAGATTCTCGAGGCTAACGGCGCCTTGAAGTACTCCATCATCGTTGCTGCCACCGCTTCCGAGGCCGCTCCTTTGCAGTACCTTGCTCCTTTCTCTGGTTGCGCCATGGGTGAGTGGTTCCGTGACAACGGCCGCCACGCCCTTATCATCTACGACGACTTGTCCAAGCAGGCCGTTGCTTACCGTCAGATGTCTCTTCTTTTGCGTCGTCCTCCCGGACGTGAGGCTTACCCCGGTGATGTCTTCTACCTCCACTCCCGTTTGCTCGAGCGTAGTGCCAAGCTCTCTGAGGCTCACGGTGCCGGTTCCTTGACCGCTTTGCCCGTCATTGAGACCCAGGGTGGTGATGTCTCTGCTTACATTCCCACTAACGTCATTTCCATTACCGACGGTCAGATTTTCCTTGAGGCCGAGCTCTTCTACAAGGGTATCCGTCCCGCCATTAACGTCGGTCTTTCCGTCTCCCGTGTCGGTTCCGCCGCCCAGGTTAAGGCCGTCAAGCAGGTCGCTGGTTCCCTTAAGCTTTTCTTGGCCCAGTACCGTGAGGTTGCCGCCTTCGCCCAGTTCGGTTCCGACTTGGACGCCTCCACCAAGCAGACCTTGACCCGTGGTGAGCGTCTTACCCAGTTGCTCATTCAGCCTCAGTACAGCCCCTTGCCCGCCAGCCACCAGGCTCCTATTATCTACGCCGGTGTCAACGGTTACCTCGACAAGATCGAGGTCAAGGACGTTCAGCGCTACGAGAAGGAGTTCCTCCAGTACATCCAGTCCAACGAGAAGGGCATTATTGATGCCATCGATCAGACCGGTGAGTTGTCCAAGGAGAACTTGGAGAAGCTCAAGAGCGCCACCGAGAGCTTCACCTCTTCTTTTAACTAGATAGATAGTTAGACGCGTTATGACTACTAAACTCGAGGCGAGCACCATAGGTGTGAGCCCAGCGCAATCAAGTTGCGGGCTTCAGCGAAGCGAGGGCGAGCCCAACACAAGCAAAATCAGGTCGGAACTGACCCCTGGCGCCCAACAGTGAGCCCGTGAGGCATGTCTCAGGGCGGTGTTTGTGCACAGGGCACAGGGCACTTCCAATGGGTATTGTGCATAGCTTTTTGATAAAGTGCCAGGTGAAATCTTTGCTGATAGTTTTAGGTGAGGGCTTCAGGATTTTTTCAACTAATTTAAGCTTCGAAATTCATGCCTAGCTAGCGGCCAGTGGTAACTTACGAGAAAGGTATATAGTCAATTTCTCATTTCTAGGTCTAACCTACATAATGGCCGTTTGCGAGCCTACATAACGAACGATAAATGCGACTCCTTGGGCATCCTTGGCAAACTCACCGCACTTTCGGTCTACACTTGAGGAAAGAATTTGGTCGACAGTTGTCACACACGTGCTGGCACATTGAGCGACATAGACATGGATTGTGATATTTATTTAAATATACTCATTTGCGCAACAATCCAATTGACATAAATAGACACTTCAATCGCTGGAACTCTCTCGTAGATCATCACCACACGATTTCGTACTCTGGGGCAGCCAAAGCTCCCAGAAACACACAATGAAGAGAACGAACGTAGTAAGCCAGCTTTGCGAAAGCATGTTCACAAAATAGCCGATGGGCATAACAGCACCCAGGAATACGATTCCCGCCAAGTGAGAGTATGCGACCGTACCGAAAACAGCGAACTTATAGCCAACACTTCCTGCCAAATAAATAACGGGGCCAAGGGAGATCACAAGCATCTGTGCGATTTTGGCTTCTTCGTCGGGTCCCTCCGCGACGCAATCATCACCGACAGCAGTCACGATGATGCCCAAAATAAGAATGGCATGTGTGTGGTGGAAGATTGCGCCAATAAGACCAGGGTTATTGGAGTTTGTGATACGGTGATGGGCAGCTTTAGCGGATGTACCGAAATAGAGCCACCACATGGCAATCGTGCCGAGCAAAGTAGCAAAGAACGTCGCCATCACAAATGAGTCCCATTCTTCGGCTTCTGTAAGTGCGTGCCCCGACGAAATTAGACTCTCTCCAAGCGAGATAATAACAAACAGAGAATTTCTCTCATTCAAATGAGCACCATCAACTGCCCACTCACTCTTCGTGTCTGAACGTCCCAAGAAAGGCAGCCAAAAGCCCGCTGCTCCAGCGACCATCTCGAGAGTCACAGCACCGATCCATAGCCCGAATCTCAAGTTGTGACCAACGCAGGCACCACCGATCCACAAACCAGTAGTAATTAGACACCAACATAGAATACGAATGTGGTTTTTCGACATGGGGTGCTTCAGGCCAAGCTGGAAGAGAGTGAACGCAGTCCTGCCTACTTGAAGACCAACATAACAACCAGCAAAAACTCCTCCTTTATCACCAAACGCGTTTTCTATTGATGAGGCTATAATGAGCGCTAGTGACATGAGAACGAGAACGCAGATACGCATGAGCATGCGCTCAGGATTGAACCAGGTCGTCGTCCAAGCGGTGTACTGCCATCCTAGCCAGAGTGCTAACCAAAGTATGAGAGTTTCGCCCGCACCCCATCCACCGCGATGGTCCAAATCGTGTAAGAACTTTTCAGAAAGTTGTGTCACTGCAAAGACATAAACAAGGTCGAAAAACAGTTCCTCATTCGTGACACTGCTTTGTCCGGGCTGACGAAGTAAAGGGTGTAGTTCTGAGGTCTCCTCCACCTCCAAACGTAAGTTATCTTCCGCCATTACTCTGTTTTAGCGAAAAAAAGGCAGGATGTTTTAGAGACTAATTAGCTTATCGAGCCGCCTAGAGCCGTTGTAGAATTATAGTGGGGTTGGGAGTTGGTTAGTAAGGGGAGCCATATGCACAAGCTTTTTCAGCAAATGTGAATATTAAATGGGAATTGGTCAGGAGTTAGTCACAGACTGAGAGTCTGTCACAAGTTGAAGGAGGCGGAGAGAGAAGGGGATGGAGACGCGAGTCTCCGCAACATCGTACTAGAATACCTATGGGCTGTACGGTCTGGACTAGGGAGGTCCAGAAGCGTGTCCTATAGAGTATAGACTGGCGAACGATGTCTGAGACATCCCTTGTGCTTCCATCTCTTGTTTCAATTTTGGCAATAGCTGACCTTTGGTGTCAAGTAGCTCGGACGGCCGTTTCAAATTCCACCTTTTTGTGACAAAAAAGCATTTCTTCAGGCTATGATGAGCCTCAACGTCTTTCTGCTCCTTGCATACAGGACATGGCAGTTTCCTTGAGCGCGCTCCCACACCGTTAGTTACCGCTCCAGTTTTTTGGGTTTCAGAGATGTCTCCCCGAGTACGTTTAAGGAAGGCGTCCTCAACGTTTCCCCAAGTCCGAAGTTTTGTCCAGGTGAGCTTGTCTCCATCGTCGTCCAGTGGCCGATATTTGCTGGAGAACTTGGGCCAGACCGCCGGATATTGCATGACAATCGCCATTGCAATAAACTCCTTCAGCTCAATACCATTTACAGCCGCATCAGAAACTATAAGATCGACATCATTTTCGGTCTTTCTTAGTTTCTCCATCAACGTCTGTCCACTCGTGGAAGTCACCGCCTTTAGGACGGCTTTCCACGCTCTCACCACATAGCTGCGATCAGCTATTCTCAGTTTTTTAATCATGTCGAAGATGAGATCATAACCAGGACACGGGTCCTTGCTTGAGCTCTCAAACCACTCATTAAAACTTTCACTTGCTTCTACCCTCAATTCATTGGCCGTTGCATACATCGAGTCATCAGTTTTGAAAGATTGCACAATATTCTTGCAAGTTTGATTGAAACTATAGGGCGTTGTAAAATACGCTTCGTCACTGTTCTCCATCTTCATGGGAAATATGACCACGAATTTGCAAATATGACCACCAATCTTGCAGATTAATTGTCATATTTCCCATGATACTGGTTTTTCAACCTTGGTATAGTGACGTCAATATTGTTTCTATAACAACCTCGGTACTTGTTCAAATTACTCTTTGAACCAGCTCCAATATAAACAACGTTTGTTTCTTCTAATTATGGATAGATAATTGAGACATTGTCAATGTGCTCACTACACAACTTTTGGACCTAAGGGCTCTGTTGAGCTCAATAGTTACCTCACACTCTAGATGTCTATTATTGAACTAATGTTTGTAGCCAAAGTGGATGTGTGGATGACGCAACCACTGGGTGGGTATGGGAGCGTCGGGTCGCGTCGCGGGGCAGAGATGTAGGAGCGAGGGAGTGGGTGTGAGTTGCCAGTTAGGGTGCAGTAAAAACACGGTAACTCGCACCCGCTAGGAGGACTTTACGACACATGGTTATTAAGGTGCGGTGAAGCTAGGCTTCAGTCGCCGTGACCGTGATCTGGGAGCTTCAGGCGCTGTAGGGATAACTGATCTAGGGGGCGATGAGAGCCTGGGGACTGGATCGGAGCACTGGCCCCAAAACTGGTCCCAAATGTGGACCCGATTATTTCATTGCTTGGATTAGCGTACACAGCGCCCAGCGCACTGCACTCGCGCTCACACTCAACCTGCAGACCGCCACATGCATATGCGCGGTTGTAGGCTGGAAAAGTGCTGAATAGTGTCACCGACGCGAGGAAGTAAATAAATAGAATTATCAGAGTAAAGAGCTCTAGTATTTCAGCACAGAGGTATAGGTATTGTCCGGGATGCCGACCATAAAAGTATACGTGTCTACAAGGCTATGCACTACATGTGGCAAAACGCATAGAAACGCATGAAAAACGCATGTTGGAATGCAGATCGCGCCTCGAGCCTCGAGTGTGGTTGATGGTATCTGGACGCAGAGGAACAGCTTTACGCAGCTTTACTTGGCCATACGCGAACGCCGCATAGCTCCCTCAGCGGCTTCATAGCACTAGTGAGCGGACTGGTTGAGGCAGTACCGCCTTGAAGTTGCCACCCAAATTTATGGGATACGGGATCGCAGATTGCGTGCACATGCCCAAGTGTAACGCTGAGACCCTTCTATGTAAATTCCAACTCCATATGACCTCAATTACCACTTCATTTCCCCACATTTTCCATGACATAAATAGCCGATCTTTGCATGCCAATGCATATCATGTTTAACGCCCTTACCCACACGCATAGTTATACCATTAGTGTTCGTCATTTACCACTGAATGACTTTCCCGCTATATCCATGGTATGACACCATCTTAGCGGGTGCCGACCCAGCCATTCAGGAACTAGTGAGAAACAAAGACTGGTCGCCCACAACGCTCAATAAGTTTCGTGAGTCGTGGCCTAAGATCAGAAAAGTACGTGCTGTTGAGTTCACTCCAATTATTGGATATATTGACTCACAACTCAATGAAATTATCGTCAAGTATGATCTCAAGGGCGAGGATGCAGCTGCTGTGTTAACGGACTCTGATGATGCATTGGCATCGAGCTACTTTTGGTTTTTATGGTTCTGTATGGAAAACAAGTCTCCTCAGGCTTATGAAATTGGTTTGAAATTGACGGTTGACCCCGAATACTTCAGCACGGTCGCCAACATAGATACCTTGACTGCGGTATTTGCCTTTCACTTAACGGCCCCATTAGTGCGGCTCAATGATCTCGTAGACAAAATCACAAAGATGAAATGGTATCTCACTCTGTCTCACTTGGACTACATTCCATATTCTCAGAACGGTGTTCATGGTGAAGGAAGTTCAAACTATGCTATGTACGCAAACGGTTCCAAAAATTATAGGGGAGAAAATGACATTGTAGTCGGTGACTTTAAAATGCCCTACAGTGAAGCCGCTTCCAAATCTTACAAAGAGCTTGTCGAAACTGGCGTAAAGGCGTTGCCCCGCACTAAATGGCCTCAGCTCTTTTATAAGTGTAAGAAAGCTGCTGGTATTAGCAATCCAGACCTCAGACCTAAACTTATTCAACTCCATGCACTTCAATCAGGTATTTATTATGCTAATTGGTGGGCGTATGCAAGCCCCTGTGGCAGCCTGTCGATTCAATCCGACCCCACAATGGAATTTGGCAGATCTCTCGCTGTTTTCGAGCGGGATTTGTATATGTCTTACCCAGAGATTGAGACTGCTGCTTCTGTTCTATTGCAGCAGAGCAATATAGTCAGCCAGAAAGCAATCGGAAGGTATTTGGATCGAGTAAAAGACCATGTTGCCATGTTGGAGTATGGCTCGAGTAAATTGATCCTCAGTCTGAGCGTACTGTATAGGAATAAAAGTGATGATCAGGGGCTAACAGATGAGGAGTTAACAGTTAGCCCATCACCAGAGTTTGTTGGTGCTCTTGTGGGTTCCCTGAAACAACATTTGATGGAGGACTCCAGAGGTAAAGCTGCTGCGCTATTGACTATAGCCGCAAAGCTCAAAGTTTCAATGGTGGAGGCTATTGTCAATAATGAAGACGTCACTTACAGAATTACTTCTGTCGCTGTTTCTGCTGATCGATGACGAGCTTGAAAAGGAGCCACTAACACAGTCACTCGACGACGCGGCTGATTTGACTCACTACATTATTTGTGGATTGTTTTCACTGGTAGAATCAATCATCAAAGCGCGTACGGATATTTCCCTCACTTTGGCTTTCAACTCACCCATCATTCGTGTGCTGGCCTTGGCAATGTCGAAGTCCAGAGACTATCAAAGGTATTCTGTAGCTTGTTTGTGTCATTTACTGAATACAGATATGTTGTGCTACAGTGCAGTTGAAGAGCATGACTTGTGGCAAGTATTCTTAAATGTCACTGATTCCTTTGCAGTGGTGAGGCTATTCACAACATTTGCAAACAGTGAGAGAGGCATAGAGCTAATAGAATCAACTGGTCTAGCCTCTAGATTTCTCCAGACTGTAATCGAACACTGCGACAATAGTAGCCGTGAGTTCTCGGCGGTTTACAGCTCCGATGTGAGCAACGCTATCTTGCGATACGCACCTTTACTCGGCGAATTTGGCGAAAAAGTACATGAAATCCTAACTCATGCATATTCAAAACTAAACAAATTCAATGAAAGTACCATCACTTGGGGTGGAACCATTTCTGCAGTCTCTAGAAGCAGTGAGATAATCCAGCACTACCTCTCTTTGATCTCCGGAGTTGTTCATTGTGATGATATTAGAAAGAAATTGCTAGAACCAGAAAATATGTCTTTACTAGTTGGACTATTATCTCACCCCTCATTGCCATACGATTTTTGTGCCGAGTTTCTTGGGCTGACCCGCATCAACCACATTTTCAGCGAATTGTTTCTCGTGGAGACGAGTAAAACCTTTGCGGTTGCTATCATATCACAGCTAGCTTCCCTGATTGTCAAACGCTCTTTTGAACCGAGCGATTATAGAGAGATCATCGTCTATGCCAGTATTTTAACCAACATGAACTTGCAGAAAGGATCCGAGTTTAACGCTTCTTTCTTCTCATTTATACTTGCTAATAGAGACTTCCAGACGGTTACGAGTAGGCTCAGAGAGACTCAAGTGCTCATGTTCTACGAGCTTGCCGCTATGCTAGATGGCGATAGGCGTGACTGGGTTGAGGGATTCATGCCTTCAGCAAAGAGCTCGACCATACTCAGATCAGATCTTGCCTCAGTACCAGGCGCTATAATTGATTCTCTAAGTACTCAAGAGCGGGATGTTTATATGCAACTTAGAGCTCAGACATCCTCGATACTTACCGCTTGTGATAGACTACAAAAAGTGGCAGAGTGGTGCTATCACATACAGTATAAAATGTGTTATGCAGGAGAGATGCCTTTAGATTATGCACTCGTGTTCCCAATCTCTGGCGCGTCCGTCGCGGTTCTAGAGTCAATGTGTTTGGAGAAAACCACAGACTGCTTTGTCCTTTTCCGCATCTTGAGCTTATATTGTGAAAAACTAATCCCTTGCACAATCTTAGAGTTACTTTCCAAGGGGCTCTACAAAGCCTTACTGAAGTTGTACGTTCACGTTAGTACAAATGTGCCTACAGGTGACCAGCTCTTCACCGACAACTATAGACCTCGTTCGAATTACCAGAGAGAGGTACTTTTCAAGATTGAGGAGATAATTGATGGGATTGCCAGGGGTCTAAAAGCAACTAAACAAGAGTATTCCCACTATATTGGCCTACATGAGTCGCATGAACCACAAAGTTATACCCGTATCGTTGATGCCAAAATGGATGCTTTGGAGTACCTTCTGAAAAAGAGCTCTCAGCAGTACGTTCCTTATATATTTGACTTTGTGAACCTAGTGTGCACCGCAAAAGAGTTGTCTCCGCACCATGCGAGAATACTTGACTTTACTATAACCAACTACAACGAGATACTAGGCTTCCAAAATGCAGAAGAAAAAGTGTACGCGGCTTGTGTGATAGCGAGAATTTTGGCTGTGTTTGAGCGGACACATTCTCAACGAGTCCACGAGTTTGTCGGGTGTCTCTCCGCAAGCTCGAATGTTAATGCATTGGCTATAGTCACACAGCTCTTCTTGAATGGTAATACCGCTATCAAAAACTCGACACACGCTTTAAGACACAATATCCCTCAATTACTATCGAGCAAAGATCCTCTCCTGATCTCAGCTGTGTGTGAATTTCTGTCACATTCTAGCCTCGAGGAGCTGAGAAGTAGCTGTTCTGAAATTTCTGACCTCATAGAAGTGTTGATAATGGAACAAACTGATAATATGGCCCTTATGAGTCTGTTACGTTTACTCGGAAAGCTTGTGGGCGTAGGGCTCCCAAAACATATCGACATGGAGAGAATAATGTCCCATTGCTATGAGGTCCTGGAAAGCACAGGGTACACCCTCTCTGGGACTGTTGTCGCATTAATGTTGAATCATCTACTCACTGGGCTAATTGTATCCGATGATGTGGGAGCGGAGGTGGTCATAACGGCGCTTCTGCATAAAGTAATACCTGAACCCATTTTCCATGCAATGGGTGATACAGCCTACGTTGAAGATGGCATGCAACTCTGTATCAAAAAGTTCCCGCAAATTTCTCAGAAAGTTGTTGAGCAATGTTTGGAGAGTGACCCTACTTCTGGGGAGTTAAGGCTGAGGCACGATAATCCCAGGACCGCTGATGGTGACCGTATCTCTGAGAGATCTGGCTGTGCGCTTAGATTGTGCGTTGAGGATCTCATAAGGCTTGGACCTACCTTTTTAAGTCGTTTTGAGAAGTTGCACAAGATGTACGCGTCCAATAAAGGTCATCTTTACGCTCCTTATGAGAAAATAATGCTGGAGAGAAAGCAAGTTGAGACGATAGAAGCAGAACTTGCGTCTCTGATAGATTCTTTCAGGTTCGTTTACTATCGGGCTCGCATATGTCTAGAAACTCTGAGTGTTGCAACAAGCTCCTCTAGTACCATTATGAATGAGCTGGTTGGTCTACCTTGTTTTCAGGAACTAGTGAATGTCACAATTACATGCTATGTTAACCCTCATTTTCACACTAATGCGCTACCTTTCCCGAATGACTCGCCTCTTAATCTACATGCAACGTTTACACTTTACTCTCCACTGTTTATTGTGCATATGCTATTTCATGGTACTACTGAGGTTGTAGAAAGCGTGCTTGGATGCCTAAAAGCAGCTCTTGCCGAGGCGGACTTCGATGTTAGTGCTATATCACCTGTTATATCATTGTTGCAGGAATGTATGACGATAGTAAAAGAGGCACTTACACGAGATTATCCCTCGCCTCCATTTATTTCTTGCTTGGGCAGCTCTGGTATTTTGGACATACTTGAATTCCATTTAAGGTCTCAAGATGATAGCTTTTATCGGGTACTCGACTGTGCTATCTCTCCTTCGAGGGCTTTGGCAAACCTTGTATCAGATTATCAGTGTATTGTTTCTGAATCGAGAGATAAGGAGATGGGTGATACAAGTGCTGCCCCTGAATCTGCTGGTGTCTCCTTTGATGCTCCCGATGTCGATTATCGTGAAGAGGCTTCTGCTTTAGTAGTTGCCGAACATACCGGAGATGGTAGTATAGACGAGGGCAGTGACTACAATGGCATCGAATGGTATCCTGTTGAACTTGAATTTACAGATCCCGATCCAGTGACCGGTGTTCAGTCCTTTGATATTACAGAACCATCCTTGAGTCCGGAACGGTGCAACCCCCAACTGCAAAATGTCTATACGCTTCGTGTTAATGACACCCATGCACATCCAAGGGATATAAGAGATGAAGAAGATGATGATGAAGATGACGAGCTCCCTGCATTTTTCCCAATGGTAAGCGCCGACTGTGACTTCCAGCAAACCTTTCCGTGGCTTCTTATCAAGTATATACCTCCTCACCAGTATCCTGAGATGCCTCCTTGTCGAAGTCTTGACGTTGTCGGAGACGATTACCCTGAGATTCGTCCTTATCCTCAAAGGTACCTTCCGTATTCTCATGAGAGTGGCGGCAACTCCTATTATGAAAATACTGTATTTCTCCCCACGTATCATAAAGCTTGGACACCTTTTGAAAATGCCTTGAGCACTTGGGATGTCAATGGCCAACCTGAGAGGAGTGTCGATTGGTCTAAGGTTCCGACACGCAGCGATAGACACGAAAAATCTGGCCCCACCTTATCTTCGCGTATGAATTCATTATACTTTTCATCGTCGATTGCTTTGTCCAAGGAACTAGTGGTCTCTGTCGCCAATCACAATAATAAACTGTATCACGATTTAGTTCCACACGAATTCGTCGGTGAATATGCAAAAGTTCTGTTGGAGCTTGTTCAAGTAACTTTGGAGTCAAACGAGCCATTAAACATTCACGGCCTTAAACGTGCATTGCAAGGACTGGGCGACTGCGAGCCGGGTGTGGTACCGGTGGCTCCTCTATTTGCTTTCCTATCTTATAAACTCATATGCAAGAAGAAGGAGTGCATTAATGCTGTATTCGCCTGTATTAAGAAGCAGCTAGGTCATGGTCAACAGTTGAGCTTTGATGGTCGGCAAGTGCAAGAGGCACTTGACGTGATCTGGTCTCCATTCATTGCACCAATGCAAAAAGCCGCGATGAAATCTGCGCTCAATGATCTGCGTAAACATGGATATGTTACGGGTGAACAGCTTATGAGTGAAATTAGGAGAGCTCTTTTGAGACGTATTGAGGACTGTATCACTGGTATTGCGTCAGGGTCCAATATATTGGGTAGCTTCATGGCCCTTGAAAATGTACTCTCTGCTACTCTACAGTTTCAGCTGATTGACTTGAGCGAGAGTGCAATGAAGGATGTTGTTGACGCGGCTACCAACTTATATGACAATGTTATTCTTCATCTTGGTAATTTTTGTGGGGCCGATGAGCAGGGTATACTCAGCTGCTCCCTATTATTAGTGCAATTGACACGTAGCGCCAACAAGACTCTGGTGTCTTTACTGCAGCAGAATCCTAAGCTTGTCGATCGTGCTGTTATAAGAAACAAAAGACTCTTGATGCAATGCATCAAACTTCTCGATGGTCATTATGAGTTGCTGAGTCTAGAAATTCGAATGAGTGCAGCTTATGTGCAGCTACCGAAACAAGACCCCAACAACGAGATTGAATGGACAATCTCCAGGAACAAGCTTCTATCACAGTCACTTCGTCTGTTGAATGAACTGGATGTCAACTTTGCTGAGCCAAAGCTGCGTATTTTGTTCGAGCATGAGAACGGTATTGATGGCGGGGGCCTGCTGAGAGAGTGGTTCACGGAGTTTGTGTTTAGAATAACTGAGTGCGAGCAAGGCTACTTTGTGGAAGTTGACAGCGATGAATCAGGGAGGGCATTTCATCCCCGTGCTCACTCTACATCTCAGGATGAAGGCTCTGTCTACAAGACTTTGGGTCGTGTTTTGGCTAAGGCATTTCTTTGTAAGATAGTTGTCAGTGTTCCGTTTTCAAGCACTATCTGTCGTGCACTAGTTCAGGGTCCGAAGAATCTTTCTTTTAGCCTTGATCATCTAAAGCAGCACGATCACAAGCTGGCACAAAGCCTTGAGTGGATCTTGAACAATGACGTTACTGGCTTAATTGATGAGTGTTTTGTGCTGAAAGCAAGTAGTGAGGACAGTTCAACTATAGAGCTTATCCCTAACGGCGCAAAGATACCAGTTTCTGAAGAGAACAAGAATGAGTATGTGGAACTGCTCTGCCAGCATATACTTTACAAGTCTGTGGAGGGTCCAATCACTGCTATATGTGAAGGATTTTTCGAGCTCGTACCACAGACAATTACCAAGTTATTCAACGAGCGTGAGTTATGCTTGATATTATCTGGTCAGCCTGATCTAGATGTAAGTGATCTCGAGAGGAATGCTATCTTCATGGGAAGCTTCCGCAAGAGTCAAACAGTCAAATGGCTTTGGGAAGCCCTTAAGTCAATGTCGAGAGATGAACGGCTCGATTTCCTCCAGTTTGTCACCGGTTCTAGAAGAGTCTCCCCCCTCGGGTTCTCAAAAGTTTCCGGAAGAGGCACGCAGTTCTACATATATGAGGCACCTGAGATTGAGGGGAATCTACCCACAGCCGCAACCTGTAACAACACCCTTAATATTCGGCCTTACAAAAGCTATGAGGGATTAAGGAGAGCACTTCTCACGGTAACAAGTTACGCTCGTAAGGGGTTCGAGCTACATTAGTAGTGTATGAGTAGATAAGAATAAGCTGACATACAGCACATGAGTTTTTCAACGACCAAAATTAAGGTTTAGGTATCAAGTTCAGCAACTTCTCTTATCAGCTCACTTAGAGACCGGCGATCTCAATTGCCGTTCCACAAGGACGCGATTTATCACATAAACTGGCTAGAGTCTACACATAAAAAGCACGGATTGTTGGAAAAAGACTGTACGCCGACTATCAAGCTTTACAGTTGCTGTTTCCCCGGCATGTCTCAGACCCCAATGGCATCAGCAACAACTTTGAATTTGAGCTAAATTGTGCAACATACAGTCGAATATATATATATACCAACCAATAAATTGATACTCATAATGGCTGGATCTGCAAGCCCTACAGCAAATTCAGCAAGTAAGGACTCTGCACAACCAACATTTTTAGAGTATGTTGCCGCGGCTAAGCGAACAGGAGATACCTGGTATGAGCGAGTAAAGGACAAGGAGTCAATTGATACATGGCATGACGGGGCCAAAAAAGATCCCCAGTACGCGTTGGCAATCTTCACAGTCTATTTGTGCATTGAGTATGGGATCATATCGTTGGAGGACGACATGGTGTTTCAAGGTGTGGATATATTTGACTTGAAAACTTGGGATGGAAAGAAAGATGTATACTTCACAAGCTTGCTGAACGTCTCGTTAACTGTGTGCGATCTGGAAGTTTGGGAGCTCTGGGGCAAGCCAATGCCGTCGGAGTATGAGCTACCACGAGGAGGTATTCCTTGTCTAGAGGACTATGTGCTCGAAGCTTGGATTCCCCTGAAGTTTGAGGTGACATATAAAAGGGACAATCCACTAGAGACTCAGGTATACCTCAAATTACGGGATATGTTGGAGCAAGCGCAGAGCAGTTCAGCCAAAGTGAACTTCAAGTTTCTGTTTGGAAAGCATACCAATCTGATAAAAAGGAGATGTGAACGCTCCCCTGGCTCTGTGAAAACGCTAACATGCGTTTCAGCGGCAGATCAAGATCAAGACGACTCGGATCAGGGTGACTCGGTACAGGGTGACCTGGAGGTCAAAGAGTACATTAGGATGGTTGGAGAGTTTCTGGACAGAAAAAGCAAATCGCGGGAAACTTCAGTACAGAGTGAAGCAGCCGCCATCAGAGATCATCTGGAGAATTTAAGCGAGCATTTAGGGGGAAGCGACGATATCGAGGTTTTGGGGGTACGTCGCAAGCGCAAAGCAGTAACTAAGGCTTGTTCTCAGACAAAGAGAAGCCGCTGATGGGATTCTTTAGTTTAGATCTCCGTGATTGCAAGTTCAGAGCGGAGCGAACGAGCCAGCAAGCCAAAGCAGCTGCTCTGGCGTGCTCTAGTGTACCTCAGGTGCGTGTTTTACGCTTCACGTCCAGCCTCGCTCAAAGCATCATCTCACCAGCCATCGCTTACCCCGCATTCTCTGCTATTCTTATTCTATAGCTCTCTATAGCTCATCACAGCTCTCTACAGCACATCATAGCTCATCACAGCCAACTATAGCCGATTTTATACCTCTAAGCTATGTACATAACAAGAGCAACTCAAGACCGCATCCCTCTCACACTCTAAACTCCCCCTTACTCAACAGTCTTTATTGGCACCTTGGTCGAGACCAACCGTAAATTATGCTGCATTAATTGACATCTGAGGGCGATCACCGCAACCTATCAGCAGGGAGGATACGGGGCTCGTGAATTGGGCGAAAAGGGGTGATACACTATACTAAGCGAGGATGCTGCTTTATGTCCCAATTTTCACCCAGATAGCCCAGTTTCTGCGGTACCCCGGATCAACGATATGCATGGTTCATGCATAATGACGCGATCGGGCATGAGCTGCGTTGCTAGCTGAGGACCAACGGAAGAGGCGAGTTGAAGAGGTAACGGGGTGGAAAGACTACGTGGGGCAACCGATCAGCGAGCTGAACGTTGCAAAAAATTTTGCACCAATTCGTGCGCCCAGGTGTCGCCATTGGCCGCTAGTTGCGGGTCATGCGCCTGAATTCAGCCACAATCACGCGCATATCGCATGCATAGGTCATGCATGTACGATAAATTGAGTGCATGAAGTGTATAAGAGCCGGTGCGTCGAACTTTTCACCTCAGATGGGACTTCGCGATAAAATCAAACGAAGCCTCAATCACCGCAACGGCTACCAGCAGGTCAACGACGAGGACGACGTGCGGCACTATGGGAAATACGGCGGCGGCGCACTCGGAGGTGTTGCAGCGGCCGGCGCAGCGTGGATCTGGGGCAGCGGCGACGGTCATCACGATGGCGGGTCCTACAGCGACGGCGGCGACGGCGGCAGTGGATGCGGCGACGGCGGTAGCGGGTTCGACGGCGGAGGATTCAGTTGTTAAGCGCGAGCACAAGCGTGGTGTTCTCAACCAACGCACACTGATATTAGCCAACTAAATCTTCATCTCAACATGTCCTCCAGCCTTCAACATATGCCGTGTACATAGCTACCTACAGGTGCCTCAGTGTGTTGTTGTGCAGGAGTTTTTTAGTTGCTAGAGATATGCTTGGTTCTCACAGCGTCTTTACAGCAGCACTAAAACGGCTCAGTTATACCCAGAACCCCTCTAGCACACGCCCCTCCCTTTTTCAGACTTCCTTTCAGGCTTCCTGCCTACTACCCTGCCTTCAGCCTTACTGCCTTTGGGGCCTAACTATTTAATGCAAATAATATAGCTACTTAGCTACGATAGTGCGGTGCGTGTGGGTGCGCTCGAGGGCCTTCGCCTTAGCAGGTGCCAGCCAGGGCATCAGCCAGTATCTAGGGGCCAGGCGCGGCCAGGCGCTCGGTTCCTTTACTACCTAGCGACGCCTGGCTAGGCATTAAACACAAACAAGTTATTAGTCGCGGCGACCGCCATGGAGTTCTCATACGGATGCCAGCTCAAATGCAAAATGCTCTTCCTGAAATCAGGCTGCTTGCGGGGGCGCCGCATCATGTTCGCTCTGTTTCTGTTCTTTGATTTGGGGCTCTGGGACCGCTTGCGGAACGCCGCTTTGTCGGCCTGCAACATCACGGGCTCGTCGTCGCCCCCCACTAGGGCGTTGGGGTATATTAAAAAGTTGTTTGAATACGTGCCCGTTACGAGGCTCTTGGAGTCGCCCGAGACCTCGACCTCGAACCGGTCAAAGATCGAGTCCGACTCGTATGTGGTGCAGAGGATGTTGCGGATGTTTTCGTGCACTTTGATTGTTTTCACCGGCTGGGAGTCCATGTTGACGTCCCAGATTTTGACGGTCATAAAGTCGCGCGCGATGATGTAGCGGCCGTCGGGCGAGAACTTGACGTCGCTAATTGACGAGGTGAACTCGGTGAAAAACGACTCGGAGATCGGGTCCCACCGGTCCTCGTACACTTTGGCGCTCTCGTCGCACAGCGCCCGCTCCCGCATATCTGCGAGCCGCACAGCTCCTTTGCATGTACTGTACATAAAGAGGTTGCATGACGTGGGATGGCACTCGGCCGCCGTAATGACGTCAGTGAGCTCTTCCATTGTCGCGGGGCGAATATCCACGATATTGAAGCTCTGGTTGGCGTGGTTCATGTTCCATAAATTGATGCGCAGGTCGTCGCTGCTGATGAACGTCTCGTTATCGCTATTTATCGAGATGCTGTTGATATTGTAGGTGTGCGCGCCGGCATAGATCTTGCGCGGTGTCGTGGCAACGATAGTATCATGCAGATTCATGCGGGGCAGCTTGAGCTGGGACACATTGACAAAGTCACTGGGCTGCATGCGATCTGAGTGGTTATTTTCAGCCACTACTTTGAGGGATTTCTGGAATACTTTCCACAGCTTGATTGTCTTGTCGTTTGTGGACAACAAAAAATGGGCATTGTTCTGGCGCCGGCACCACTTGATCTGGTTGATTTTCTCCTCAATCTCGAGCGATTTGAGGTAGTCGAACTCCTGCTCATGCGACTGGAACTCAGTCAGAAAGCGGTATTCGCACTTTTTGTCGTTGCTTTTCTCAAACAGCACTACTCGTCCTCCGCGGTCTCCCGTGGCAAGAAAGTCGCCAGAGTGGTCGAACTGGACCGCACTAATGACGTCGCTCTCTGTGATGCTGTCGATGTCACTTTTATCACCGAAACATTGGCTGAACGACCAGTTCGTAGTGTCGCTATTTGCTGGCATGAGTAAGCGATTCTGGCTGGCTGCGAAACTGGGAGCGAAGCTGCTGGGAGTTGGTCGGTCAGCACAGCTGGGACGTTGGGAGCAGTCAGCAGTTGGGACCTTCGGCTGGGATTTTGGAGTTGGGCCGGCGACACTATTCGCTGCTGTCACGGCTGCGATGGCAACACTAGTAAGTTTGTATCACTATTTACGACGTTCCGTATATGTAGCCTTATCTTTAGAGCATTTGATCCCAAATTGACCCAGTTGATCCAACCGTTTGGTTCCAGTAGTGCCTCCTACTATAGTTTACTAGACTTGACTAGGCTTGACTAGGCTCTAGCGATTTCGAGGTGTCCGGTCTGGCGTAGGAGCTGTGGGTGGCGAGCTGCTAATTTACTCTACTTTTGATATTCACAGAGATGTATGCGTGTAGCTTTATTTATTTGACCGCCACTCGCCTTGGCCCAAGAAGCCGATAAGAGTCATCTACCCGGCGTTCATCGTCATGACTGGCACTATTTATTTGTACAAAGACGGCCGCTTGAGAACTCGTGCTCTAGTGATCGATGCAATTGTCAAAAAGTACAGACTTGACTTCAGGATCAGTGGTCCAGATCACATCTTCCCATCTCAGTTCAGTGGTAACCGGGTGCCCATGATGCAATGGGCAGACGGCCGTTTACAAGAAGAGAGCATTCCAATTACTCTGGCAATTAGCGAGCTCGCTCCCAAAGAATCGCAGCTGCTCGGCGATGGCTCCATTGAAACTCGCAGCCTGATCTTGCAATGGATGTGCAAGTTCAACTATGACATTCTGCTTGCCAGCGTCACGCCCATGTTCAAATTGAAAGCAGGGGTCTTAGAGATGGATGAAGCCAAGTACGACGCCGCAAGCCAGAACTTTGAGGCTCATTCTGCGTTCCTCGAGAGTTTTTTGTCCAAGTCCAAGTTCCTCGTAGGGGAGTCTGTAACTGTGGCCGACTACTACTGCGCCGCGACACTGATTAGGGGGTTCCAGTACTTTATTGATTCAAAGTGGCGCTCGGCCTACCCGAACCTGTGGGACTGGTGGCAGCGCGTCGCCTATGACGACCTGTTTGACGGAACGTTCAAGCAATTGAAATTTATTGAGTAAAAGCTGTCACCCACGGCGTCAAGCTGCCGCGAGACTGCTAGCAGCGCACAGAAATCCCTGGAGCACTGATATAGCAGCCTGCTTAGCGCTCTGTCAGGAGATGACCGCAACAACACCGCTAGACAAGATACATCTGACTCGGCTCTGCCCACGACTGTCTGCACTGCTTCATCGAGTTCCCTACATTATTGCATCTGTCACATTGGCCACTGCATCAATATAGCGCTTTACTACCGCGACCACTATCAAGCCTTAAAAGTACGTAAATTTGCGTAGGTTCAGGTTCAGGTTCAGGTTCAGATCATTTAAGCGCTGAGTCTCTGATCGTTGCATCCTGCAGCTTTGAGTAGGTACAGGCCAGCCTATTGAAAGAGTATTGGTGCTACAAGCAAGTATTATTACACTCGTATTCAGCTTCCTGGCTCAGTCGCGGCCTCATGGCACCTCTATGACATTAAAGCGGCACCAAAGCGGCATACCGATCCGACCCTATTCCAACAGAGCGCATATACCAATTGCACCAAAAAACGCCTGTGCCAATCGTACCTTATACACTCTCTTCATCTGCATATACTGCATGACGCCACAACAGTACATACCAGAGTCGTCAGAAACGCAACACTACGGCGCTGCAAGCTCCAGTCCGTAGCCTCGCGACCCGTTCAATAGCTTCTGTCTGAAACGCTACACCGATACTTGACTGACCTAAACTACACCCTTCTATACCATGTTATCAGCTACCCCCATAGTGCATACATGTGGCGTCGAATGCATATCAGAATCTACCGTCAAAAAAGACTATCATAACCGTGTCAGCCGCTTAACATCCTTGCACAAAACAAACACATCCCAAGTTCCAATGCGCATTCCAGCAGAATTAGAACAAAAAATCCTCTCCTACATCGAGCCCAATCCGGTAGTGTACACTCGGCTAGCGATGGTATCTAAATACTACTATTCTTTGTATACCAATGATGTAGACCTAGCATCGAAAGCTATGTCCAAACTTATTTTGGAGGCCAGGGATGCAGGAGACTGGGGCCGCTACGGCGATTACACAAGGACAGTTCCAAGAAACCACTTGCAACTTAATCTACTCAGGCGGGCATTAAGGGTCTTCACATCGGCATCTCAACGCGCGCAAGCCTGCCCCGAGCTCATTGCACAGTTTACAGGGATACATGAGACTGACCAATAATTTATCGCCCACTTTTTGCCTGACAATCTACGGGACTCAAAAGCGTTTATGATGGAGCTGGTAGATCTTATCCCCATCAGTTTTCGCGCGGCTTCACACCGGCTGCGTGGAGACTCTGATTTAATCACACTGGCCGTGGAGGCGGATTCCGGGCTCAGTGTGTACGCTGTCGGCGGCCGAGAAAAGATTAATAAAAGAGTTGCTGAAATAGAAGCGCAAGGGTCGAGCCTAGTGAAGAAGCGGCGGCTAGATTTTCCCTGGAGCGAGTTTCCAGACTTCCATATGTGGACCCCGAACAAGTGACGGCATTACTCGAGCATACCTTGCATTATCCTAAAATTAAATAGCTTTGCATGCACATCCACTCGTTCCCTAAAGATATAAGATGACAGGGTTCAGACAGCATTACAGTCGAACTGCTTGAGTGCTTGGCGCCTATACAAACTACTACTTTCTACGTGATTGCATAAATGGGTGATTGCACAAAACTTAGTTTGCCAAGCTCTTTGCATCAGCGTCACAGAACGTGACAGCTGAGCATCACGATGTGCTGCACTTGAAGTGTTGCCCTCACGGCATACAACTAAGATTCAGGGTAACGCACTCACTTTACAGCCTCATTCTCTAAATTAGATCTCTAAAATCTATCTTTGTGCACAGCTGGTCTCCATTATCTGCCTAAAATTCAAGTCGCAATATTCCACCTCAGCTCCCCTGGCAACGGCGAGTCTCCTAAGCGACAGGGTCGCTAATGCAGTAAAATTTTTATTTTATTGAGCTAGAATAGTTATTTTCAAGGCCCTGAGCAAATTTAAAGCGCAAAAAACCGCCGGAATGAGGCTGTAGCAGACCCCAAAAATGGCGATTTTTTCTGGACCTCAGATCGCACCAATTCTGACGAAAAAACACCCGCCTACGGTCATCGGATTGTGAAAGCACGGCTTCCCGTCTGATCAGCCAAAGTTAAGCACATTACCGCCCTATTCAGTATTGCAGTCGGAGACGATGCGAGAACGGAGGGTACTGTAGGTTTTTGATTTTTTTTGCATCAAGTGAGAGCTTGGAGTGCGACAGCCAGAAGCAGGGTGAGCACAACGAATCTGAAGAGAGTTTTTTAATTCAATTAATAGCAACTGCAGCATCTATAGCTCAAATCAGACATCGAAATACTCTCATGTGCCGGACGCAGCAGTGTATTGAGACGTAGGACAAAGAGCGTTGGCCAGTTACCCGTTCGGCATTCTGGGATCACAAACATCGTTAATTAATAGTGCTCGCTCACTGCGCTTGCAATTGAACCTCGATTTAGCCAACTACCAAACATCCCCCACACAGTGTACCCCACACCCCCCGCTTGATTTGAGAAATTCTCGCGTTTTTCGAGATGGAGCAGAGCTGTCACTGTTCACTAGTTCAATAGAGTCTATTGTATCTTGTACCTTGATTCAAGCACCCGCAAGCACGCCTGTGAGCTGACACCATCAGTATACTGGAATCTACTACAGGGTCACAACAATGACATGATCCCTAGTAGCTGCCGGGATGTTAATTGGTTATGGTTGTCTAGATCAAACAAAAGGTCATAAAGTGCCGTACTCAGCCAGTCGCATCCTGTGCTCACACTCACTCAACTCCATTCACTACCCCTTTAACTTGACGCATTGAACGAGATCAGCATACACTGAGCGCATCCGGTGTTCCCTTTGAACATCATTGCCTAGTTCATGTCTACATCGCCTCTTCAATTCCACTTGCAGGGCTGCGATCAGAGGTTCACTTAGAAGTTCATTAGAGGTTCCCTGAGACCAGTCGATCCATGTCCCTGGTGGATAACCCATTGCACTATAGTCCATATTAGTTTTGGGGTCTCTAGTAACTCTAAAGATCATAATCATCACATAGTTACATAGCTATAAACACTTGTGTGGAGTGGACGGGGGATGCCATGACAAGCTACCAGTACGTGCGTTGCATTGGTCTACAAGACTCCCACATCCGCTCACCCGCTCACAGTTCCGCACAGCTCACTTTGTTTGCTTCTTCGCCTGCTTCTTCGTTTGCTTACCGCTCGCAAAGTGGCCGTTCAGCCACCCCAGGACATCCTTATAGTGAGCATCGGCATCCTGCTTCTTGAGCATAAACAGCTCGTGAGGCATATCAGGGTACGCCTTCAGGGTCTTGTCGGAAAGCTTGACCATATCCACAAACTTCTCGGCGGCCTTAAAGTCGCACAAATGGTCGTCGGTGCCGTGGCTCAGCAGCAGCGGTCTGTCGACGATGTTCTTGTTGAACTGCGGGTCCAGGAGGCGGTAGCCGCGGTTGTGCATGGCCCATCCCAATTGGGTGCTGCAGAGGTTGCCGTGGCGCAGCTCGTCTTGCGCGTACTCGTCGTACCGCGCGGGGTCATTGGTGCACCGCTCAGGCAAGAACGTCACTGGAAGCGCGAGGCGAGGCAGCAGCCAGGAAGTAAACGGCAGCGTTTTGACCTTCCAGTCCTGAAGATCCGGGTGGGGGTGAATTAGAGGCGAATTGGCCATGAACGCACTGAATTTCTCCCGATAGGTACCGATCACCATATAGTTCAAAGTGATTCCACCGCCCATAGAGTGGCCCCACATGACCAAGGGGCCCACATCGTCGCCGTACACGCGCTCAAACACGGTATCGAGGTCGCTCATCGCCAATTTCTCGTTGGTTTGCCCGTAATCGCTCTTGTCGCGGCAGGTCTCGCCGAACCCGCGCTGGTCAAAGAACGTGATTTCGTAGCCCTGCGCGGCGAACCGGGGGAACCAGTGCTCGTAAACCGATTTATGCTCGGTGAATCCGTGCACATAGAGGATCTTGGCATGCACGGGTTTGCCCTGAGGCACGGGGTATGTTCTACATCTTAGTTTAAGGCCGTCGTGGGCCAGTACATCGAAATCTTTCCAGGCAGACATTACAAGTTGCTTAATGATACTTAATTGGGAACTTTGGGATCAATATATAGTAATTAGTGGGTGTGCTCTCTCGGCTTATCGGTTGTGGCGGTGGTAGAAGTGGGGTAGGTGTATTTCGGGGTTGCGGGTGTCAATCGGAGTGGAGAGAGTTTGTGGTGATGCACTAACGTTTACTGAGTATTTTTGTGTAATTATCATGTATGTATACCCTCTCCCTGGCGAGATTGATCCATCCCTCCCAGACATTCAGCCACCTCAGATGACATCATCACAGTACTAGCACCCGAGTTGCCGTTACTAGCAGTCCTAGTAAGGTTTGAGGCGAATATAGGAAAGAGCTGAAGCTAGAGAATAGTTTGGAAATTGGGGATCGTTTGAACTTGGGGTATATAGTTGAATTGAGTATACGGTTCTGGTATGTAGTTAATTTGCTAAAGAGAGTTGGGGCCTTGAGGGCGTATATTTGAGGTACACTTGGATCTGCGAGGTACACTTGTGCCTGCTTACTAGGGTCGCTCTAGCTACCTACTTGGCTTACTATTAAATTATAGTGACGCTGCGCTTGGCTTATAGTAGAGCTGATCTGGGCTTACTATTAAATTATAGTCGCGCTGAGCTTAGCTTACATGGACAAACCCAAGCGCAAATTTCAGCCTAAAACCGTTGGCAGAAGGACCAAAGAGGAGCGCGAAAAGTCTGCGCCCGCCATTAAAGAGGAACCCCAGGAGGTGTCGCTGCCGCCCACGGGCGAAAACCCCCGCAGACGGCGCGGTATCAGAGGCGAGTACTTGGACGGCGAGGCCCAGGGACCGCTTAGTGCCCCCAGTTTGGTTGATCCGCGGGCCAAAGGTCGCGGCGGCATGTCTCGCAGCTTCGCTGGACCATCGCGCGGGGGCTCCTCCCACCATGTGCAGCAAAATGTTGGGGCACATGCAGATGCACCTGCAGGGGTCAAATCTGAAACTGGGGACGGGCGCATGGACATTGCCGCTGATAATGGCGTTTTCTCGCCGCAGATTGTGTCAAAGCAGCCGATCAAGAGCAGCGCCACCGTCACACTGACCCAGGACCAGCTTTACTTGTTCAACCTGCCGCCGCTGGGCGGTGACGAAGACGCAATGGAGGTCTCGCAGGGCGCGATCGGCACTCTGAGGACGCATGCGTCAGGAAAGCTCTCGATGCTGATCAACGGCACCGTTTACCAGGTGACCAGCGGTGTGCCAAGTGCAAGCATACAAGATGTGCTGTTGGTGCAGGGGGATAAAGCCTGTAAACTGGGGGCAATTGGAGGGAGAATGGTGGTGATCCCGGAGTAGAGCGGTCCAGGAGCGTAGCGACTGAGCTGTGAGGGGCGAGCGCGATTTAACGGCAAGCTTTATTATCCTTGCCTTGTCCTACCCTGCTGCGAGCGATGCGCCTATACATGTATGTGAATGCATAAGTACGCATGTCTATGTACTTTTATGCGTGTGCATGCACTAGTGTCCGCATTTGTGCACTATTATGTGCGTCTATGCACCTGTATGCACGGGTGCGCATTCTAGGCATAGGGTGGAACGACCTAATAGCTCGCTTGGTTCCTTTAACTTGCCGTCCGCTGCCCTACACCGCACTCTCCACCCCACCAGCATCAATTAGCATTTGTAGATATTTATTAACTGTAATAGTAGCGTCGAAAGGGCTGCGGGTGATTGTCGAACGCCTTCACATGGCTGCGTCATTATATATCTCGTTGACTGTCCGCTTGTATCGTCAACCGAGTCTGCGCATTCGTAGCCTCTCCCATCTCGATTGTTACTAGCCATTCTCTTTTTGCCGTTTCTTTCTGCTGTCTTTGAGCCGCTGGAGATGGTGGATCTATGAGTACGTTCTTGGGTTTCGTTCTCAGCACGATGTGATCACGACTAGGGGTCTTTATAGTTATGTTTTAAGAGTAAGGTAGGCAGTTTATAACAATAGACATCGATGCAGTGACGCGTGTCGCCTTCTGCCATCCCAAGAGCTACATGTCTCGCTTCACGTACTCAGATCAAAAGAAGGATTCGGGATACAGCTCGAAAGCGGACTACGAAACTTTTGACGCAGCTGTAGACGCAACTGTCTCGCACACAGATGGCTAACAGTTTCATAGACAAGACCCGTCGAATTGCAAACCATGGCTCAAACTGCACTTAAGCCGCCAGCTGCCACCGAAGGCCCGAGGCTGCGAAGTATGTGATGGCCGAGATGGCGATCCGTCATTAATTCGCCGCTCTTTATCGCTCTAGTGCTGCTGGCCGCTTTGGATGCCTTTTGCTGTCCTCAATGCGCTCTCAAGAGTACTCCTAACATTGATCATAAATTAAATATCTAGGCCGTAGCCAATAAATAGACTAGCTTAGGGGATGCCGAGGCTGTGGGCGGATATTAGAGCGCATAAAAGAATGGTTGAAAAGTCTTTGGGGCGACATCGCGGTACTAGTAGCTGCGATTCGAGGAGGTGAGCCAGTAGTCGGTGACTTCATGATGGGCTACAGTCGCTTTGCTCCCAGAGCCTGGAGCCGCTACCCCCGCTCCACATCCACCATCTCTGGCCGCGCATCTCGCTCCCCGCCATCTCGTTCCACCTCTCTCTCGCTCTCACGGCGGTGACCACGTCCCCGTGTCTGGCCCCAGAAGAACCATCTGTTTCGGCGTGTTTGGCGCTGCGGACTCGCAGCGCCACCACTCACACTGCTTCTCGCTACCGTAACGCCCGTCGCTGTGGGTTGAGGCTCCTCCTCTGCGTCTTTAGAACCGAAATCAGCGCGACACAACGGACAACAGGTACTGCGAGTAGTGAGCCATCTGTCGACACATTCCTGGTGAAATATATGCTGGCACCCGAGCCGTCGCAGTACATCGCCCTGCTTATAGTCTTCAAGACACACAGAACACATCTCAGCGCTCTCAACGTCCCCTACGCGGGTGTGCACCGAATGGGTGTCGTCGTGGACGTTGTAGACAAACGTCTCGAACTTTTCGACATCTGAGGCGGCCATCTTGCGCCGCTGGCGCCGCGCGTGCGCCGGAACCCCATCTCTGGGCGCGGCAGAGCCCCTGAGAGGCCGCCGCGAGAACTTCCACCACGAAAGGGCGATCGCCACGCACAAAATGACCACAAGTGAGACGGTAACGGCGATCAGTGTTGTTTTGAAAATCTTGGGAGCATCGTATTTCACAAGAGTCACCCGTTCAGCATTAATAGCACCATGAGGGTTTGTACTCAGGTAGTTGGGGATTCTGAGGTCGTCCAGAAGTGAAAAAACGTTGGCGTACGAGCTGATGGAGCCGTTCGAGACAATTTCGCACCCCACGGTTTCGCTATTAAAAACAATGGCGCAGGGCCACGGGTCTGCACCGCTCCCTAGCACCGTATTTACCTGGTTCTGGTCCATACAGTCAATTAAAGGGATTCGAGCAGCATCCGAGAGGTACTGAGGCGATTGCGATTGAGAAGCCTGGCCATCAAGCATAAAAAGCGTGCCGGTGCACGCGAGCGTCTCGTTGAAGAACGATAATAGCGAAATCCGCGTGTGGTCGCTATAAGTAGTAGAATTGTTTTCGGCGTAATTAAAGTAGAGGTTGGCATTTTGGTCGTCTGAGTTGGTCGTCTGGGCAAAAAGAATCCCATCCGTAGTAGTTGGTTCGCCTACGGCGGCGATAGAGGCCATTGAACTAGGGTCTATGGAAATAGGAAGGTTTGCGGGAGTTTAGAGGCCAAGAGTGTGAGACAGTGTGCGTTACGTAAATCTGGAAATAGACATTAATCGTTGTACCCGGTATTACTGGGAGATTTGGGTTTAGGGGCTGCAGTGCTCGTTTATGCGCGATGACGCAGGGGAGTAAGGTGATAAAGCCTTGGGGCTGTGCGGGAGCTTTTGAGTGTGTAAGTGTAGTTATGGAAGTATAATTGGTCTCGGGGTTTGTTTTTTGGCACTCTAGAGGCCCCACTACTCAAGTTCTACTTATTCCCCCGGATTCCCTCACACGCAACCCCTGCCCAAGTGTGCCTATCGTAACGTAATCCTGCAGTGTCTAGGTTAAGTTAGAGGCTGGGGTGAATCAAGTGGGAGGGGGTGTGTAGGGAGAGAGTTGGAGGAGGGAGAGGGAGTCTGTATGAAGAAAGTGAAGTAGGGGCTTATCCAGATACGTAACTAAGATATGTACGCACACGCGCCAAGCTGTCAAGGCCGAGCCAGCCGCAGCGAAATTACTCAGCCCAAGCAGGCTGGTTACCTGAATCCTAAAACAACTGGTTACCTCATTCCCCAGCACCTCTAAAAGCACCTTGTAGCACCTCCCAACTATCACCAGTTAGAATGCCATTAGCTCCATATCTCATGTACCAGGCCGGCTACGTGCCGCCTAGCGATGCCGAGGCCCAGAAACGCTGCTACGAGACGCTGAGCCAGGTCATCGTCAAGTTGAACCGCGCGATCTCCGGCGGCGACGACGGGGCCCGCAGCACCCTCCAGCAGCTGCACTCGGTGCGGTCCCTGATCAAGGACGTTGCCGGGTCCTACGACTGGCGCAAGGCCAACACTTTCTGGACCAATTGGGACAATAACAAGCGTCAAGTCATTGCGCTTTCGCTTGAAAGCAACGACGAGGAGCAGTTTTTGACTGAGGTGGAGAAGCTCGAGGATGGAAGGTATTATGATGCCTAGTTTAGTCGCTCCGTACGAGCTTCCGAGGTAGCGGGCGGCCCAGTTCGGTCCAGCCCCAGTTTGGCTCTTGATCCTCCCATTTCTTCTACTTAATTACGCTATTTGCTAATTGACTCGAAATGGGACCATTTGGTAATGGGAGTTTCAGGGAGTTTCCCAGAATTTGGTAATGGAAGTTGACGGGTCGCGCGCGGGTGACGGTAACGCGCTACGCGAGGGTGCAGACAGGCGCATGTGGATGCGCGCGGGTGCAGCACGATGCGAGGATCAGCCGGGCGTTGAACCACTAGCAGTAACCGATAGCTATAATTATTTAATTATGATGATGACTGTAAAGGCGCGGCCAGCGATGGTGGGGGAGGATCGGAGCGCTCCCGCCCAATTGAGCCAATTTGAGCCGACGTACATCAGCGTCAGCGCTCCTCCGCAGCGCTTCACGTTGGTAATGCTAATCTCATACGCTACGACATTGAATTCTTTAAACTGCAACGTTGTTAGCGACTTTTCCCACAGCAACAGTAGACTATCCACCATGTCACCGAGTCTCAGGAAACTCACGGCTTAGCCTCGGGCTCAAAGCACAGGGCCCACAGGCGCATTCTCACGCAATTGCAGCACCAAATATCCAGCTGTTTACACTATGTACTACGCAAATAGACAGAGTACATGAGAGAACGACTTGCACCAAGTCAGACCTGTATGCCCCCTGTTTTCTGAAGCCAACAGGGACGGGATGGAGCAAACAGGCTATTAACATAGGTTCTTATGTATTAATTACGCTGTTTAATCTCCTTTATGACCGCTCGTCCGTCGACGGTCACCCTGCATATACCGTGCATGCGCATATGCATGCTGCAAGATACGTCGCCCAGAGAAATAGTTTCCCTGGTGATATATTGGGGAAAAATTTTACAAACGAGCTACAATACTCTACCAGAGTCGTTGTGTACTATTGAAAGCCTCTGAAACGTCCATTTTGGCATGGTTTTGCCCTAGAATCGCCCGCCGACAAATTGAGGCCACAGCTAGCAGCCATGATCTACACCGAAACTGTCGCCTACGGTCACATGACCGGGAAAATACGGCTTCCCGTTTGATCAGCCCCTTGTCAAGCCCGGTACAGCCCTATTCAGTATTGCAGTCGGAGACGATGCGAGAACGGAGGGTACCGTAGGTTTTCTTTTTGCATTGCGTAGCCTTGCGGTAGTTTTTGTATTATTGACTTTGATACAATTGCCTAATAGTCGCAAATGCACCACGCCCGCAGTATAGACCGCTACACCTCTCCGACTCCGCCAGGGCAATGGTTCAGACTGTTAGTGGGCACAACACTGAGGAGTTGTGAAGCCATTGGCTACTATGTACTGTATTAGCAGTTTCCCGCACTACTATTCTCCGACAACAATGCTCAGGACACCCCGAGCCGCTTAGGAGACCCTCGAGAATACAAACGCTGCATAAAAGCAGGAGAACCCGCGACGCAACTAAGAGTGATTCAACAACTAGCTAAAATCTATATGCTCAAGAGGCTCGTCGCAACGCCAGCGACGGCCTAGTGTACTGCAAACTCTGTATCAATGACCTCGGTAACAGCGGTAGGGAGGAAAGGAGTGGCCAACTCCACGATAGTAGGCCAGGAGGGGATCATAGCCATCACGTAGGCCATGAAAAAGGCAAACAATGCCATGAGAATAAACCACTACCATATCATATCATCAGGGCTGGTGGCGGCGGCTGGCTCCTCGAAGTACTCGAGGCGAGCGAGCCAAAGAGCTCTCAGCTCGGCCTCGGTGAGCTCCTTGGGCTCAATAACTTCAGGGGTCTCGACCTCAACAGCCACGATCTCTACCTCGCTTGTCTCAACAGGCTCAGAGCACTGGTGAACGTCGTACCAGCAAATAGAGTGGCCATCTTCGAATGTACTGCGAACTCTGTAAAATGAGAGAGTTGATCTGTCGCGTGTCAAGCAAAGCTGCGCAAGATAGAAGCTGTTTGGGGCCCGTCGGTGGGAGCAGCGGGAGCAGCAGAAGCGGACAGCATTTTACAAGTACCAGGGGGGATACGAACAGAGCGATGGGCGGAACCCGCGTGGGAGTTGGGGGGCGCGTGGGATTTGGGGGCGTTATATAGCTGAGGGGTCCGCCGAGATTACGTATTTAATTGGTTTTGCGCCAGGGGTATGCGCCGTAGTTTGCGCCGTGCTAGCTTGTCTGGGTGCATGCATGTGCTGGGTCACCTGCAGGGAGGTGCGTGCAGCGAGCGAGCAAAGCGAGCGAAGAGAAATGGTGTGAGCAGTTTCAGTGTCTTTTGGGGCGCGTTATGCGGTAAGCGGGCTGTGTGTGCTACTGTGAACTATGCGCGAGGGCAGGCTCTAATAGCAGCATACTGGAGCAGAGCAGTCTTTAGTGGTTCAAGTAGTCAAATTGGCTTAAATATTAAGTTTTAGTAGTTAGAGCTCATACAATAAGTAGTGTAGATGGCTATTGTGGCTTGGATACGCTCAAGACGTAGAGACCGTCAAGCAGGCAGCTGGGTGTCTGGACTCAGTTCAGTCTTGTGCTACAATTGCCTTAGTTCGACAGTGTTCTAACTTGTTCCAAGATTGGATTGATGGACATCGGTGAGGTCAGTGTCGCTTAGTGCATCGCAGGGCCTCGCCTGAGGCTGATCAGTGAGACTTGTGAGCTGCGGCTGGGTGGCAAATACATCGACAGCCCCGAGAGCGAGACCCGCAGGTGCCATTGGTGACACTGCCTGCAGCCCGTGCACGCTACTCTCTTCATCGTCCGCTTGTTCCTACTCGCTTCGCGCGCGCTCCACTCGCTCAACTTCATCATAATGCTTTCGCTACATAAATATTTTATAATAAAACTGCCACTGGAACTAGCCAGCGGTTTTTGGTTTTGTATGTACGGGTATTGCGCTGTGCGCTGTGTGGTGTGCGCGCGCTATGTGTGCGTAGACGCGCTGCGCTGGGGCTGTGCTGACTCACACTGAGGTTGCATTTCGCAGGTAGGTAATAGTGGGGGTGGGAGCTGGGAGCTGGAATAGAACTATTGTGCTCGCCTGTGGGCTCGCGCTCGGCTCGCCTAACCCATCGCCCTGCCAACTTCCAGATCCTCCAAAACACTATCAATCTCCTGCTCCTCAAGCTCGCCCTCGGCGGCCTCAACTGCATTGAACTTGACGGCCTCCCAGCACTTCCAGAACCGCGAGCTGGCGTCGGCGTCGTGCGAGTCAACAAGATCGCTCATGTAATACTTGGATCCCAGCAGCTGCTTCTTGACCATCATCAGCTGCACCGAGTGGGGCTGCTCGCTGACGGGCTCGACCTCGCAGTCGCTGGTGGGGGACCGGGGCGTGTACCGCTGCTCCTCTGCCAGCAGAGTCGAGTCGCAGTATTCAGCCCAAACGGCGTCAATTGCCGTAAGCAGGTACTCAAAGCACCGGTGCCGCGCCTGGCGGTCGGCGTCGGAGGCGATGGAACGCCGCCGCAAATGTTGCTTGCGCCGCAGCATCATAGACGATAAGAATTCGCCCTCGGAGCCGCTATCGCTGCAAACATTGGGGGATAATGGTTTCGAGAGTCCGCGGTGGAATGTGGGGGCTGCAACGCATACGGTGCGCCGGCGCTTACGGGTACGTAGAGATCTCAGGGGTGATTCGGGCTCGCTCTCATCGTCACTACTAGGCGCCGCGCCTTCCACAATAAAGGAACGCGTTGGGGACGACGCGCTCTGCTGACTCAGCTGGGAGTTTCCCGCTCCCTGGCTCTCAGTTCTCGAATCTTCGGACTCGACGCCGCAGGGGACGCCACGCTTACCTAACAATGGGACACCGTGGCCCGTAGCGCTGGCGCCGGCTAGGGCCGGCAACCGGCTGGGGCTCTGGCTGGCGCTAGCAAGGGGTTTGGCCGCGCTCACGTCGCTGGCCGCGCTCATCTTCAGCTCGCTCATGTCTCGCTCGTGATTTAGGCCTCTCACGGTCGGTGTTTTCGTCGTTATGCTGCTTATGTTGCCGGAGCTCTCCTCGTTGGCTTGCTGCAGGGCACTACGGGGGGGGGGGGGCAGCTGTGGATGGGTTTGGTTGCTGTGCCACCAATAAACCAGTCTCATATAAACATC